>CANUEX010090053.1:0-47092 GCA_948099535.1 Jatropha multifida | reverse complement strand
ATAATTTGCTGCTCGGCGCTGGTGAACTTAAAGGCGCCATGAATATAGCCGGGCTGCTGGTTTTGCTGACAAAGCAGGATCATCACTTCCAGTGCCTGGCGCAGCTCATGTACGTGAACATCTTCTGCAAGGCAGAGTTTCACCAGCCCAGGGAAAAGTAGCGTCAGTGAATCGAAATGGCGTTCAGAGGAGATGAAAATAGAGTAATGCGGCGGCGGGCTGGAGAAAAACAGTGAATACATTTCCACGATATCCATTCCCGCGGTCACATATATAGCGGCGCCACCGCTGCGAAAACGGCTACCTTTTTCTCTGCTCAGTTGCCTGAGTATTTTCTCAATACCGTAGATGAAAAGGCGATCCTTTCCATAGATTGTCATAGCGGCTCCAGAGGATAATTTTTATATTTTCCGCTCCGTTAACGGAGGCATGTTTTTTCCTGAGTGTTAGGGATACGTTAAGGCAGATCAAGCATGGCTGACTGTCTTGTTTAGCTTTCGTTTAGGTTGTTGATGACATCCCGTCTGGTTCTGCATTCCGCACTCTCCCTGTTGCACTCAGTGTATTGCATTTTTCGTCAAATGTTCGCAATTTACTCCAGGAATAAATTTATTAACTTATTTATTTTCGATAGTAAATCAACAATACATCTCTTTATTAATCATCTCACTTAGAAAACTTATCTTGTTGTTTATAAATGATTTATTATAAATAGGAATATCTTTAATTCCATCATTTTAATAATTTACAGTCTGTATTTAAATGTTCGATCTCAGTCTCAAAACATCATTTCAAATTGTGTAAAAGTGCGTTCCATATGATTAAGTAAGATATGAAAACAACAAGATTAATGCACCAAATTAATCCTGATAATTTGGTTGATAACGTATTCTGTGTGGTGAATCCCCCTCAGCGGCGGGGTCATGCTGATATGAGGTTATCCTCAATGATGTTTCATTTTTATGGGCGAACTGGAGAGATCGGCCTCCAGTTCACCGGGAGGCACCCGGCACCACACACCACATTACCGGCACAGTGATTATATTCGTCATAATTATTACGCCTGCTAATTATATCAATTTTTATCAGCAGGGATTGTCACATTCCCTCTGAATTAAAACTATCTGCAATTTTTTTGCGGAGAACCTTCTGTACCTTTGGGTTAAAATAATAGGGGATATTATGTTGCGCACGTTGTTATTAACTACCATACCGTTGTTCAGTATTGCGGCTCATGCGGTGACTTTTGATTATCGTCATGAAATAAATGACAGTGGCGGTAATAACCACAAAGATCGTTTATTAATGTCGCACCGCTTTGCAAATGGTTTTGGTTTATCGCTGGAAGGCAAATGGAAAGGCTCACAAAATAAAGACAAGGCGTATCACGAAACCGTCAGTAATGGTACGGAAGTGGTTGCCAGTTATGTTTATAAAATTAATCCGACCTTCCAGATTGAACCGGGTTTTTCACTGGACAGCAGTTCAACCTCGAACAACTATCGCCCGTATCTGCGCGGCAAGGTCAACTTCTCCAGTGATGTCGGAGCTACGCTGCGCTACCGCCCTTACTTTAAGCGCAACTCCAACAACATCGGCACCACAAAAGACACCAGCGAAAACGGCTACAACCTGACGGCTGTTATTTCGTGGAAACTGTTTAATGATTATCAGCTCGACTACGAACTGGATTATAAACACGCGACGTCCGCTGGCGTGCTGATTGCCGATAATGAAAATTACGACTGGACGCATGATGTGAAATTAACCTACAAATTTGATAAAAACTGGTCGCCGTATGTTGCGATTGGTAATGTATCCGGCAGTAAATATACAGATGAACGTCAAACTCGTTATCGCGTCGGTGTGAAATATAATTTCTGATAACCCGGATATAAATAAGGATTTCGGCAGAAATCCTTATTTTTAAAGAGGCGAATAATGAAACTGTCAAAAATAACGCTGGCATTAACGATGTTGAGTACCTTCTCCTGCGCGGCCATTGCGCAGGAGAGCGCGCGCCTGAGCAGCGTCAAAGCCTTTGCCGACACGGTGATGACGAAGGCCGCCGCACAAAATCAGCCCAACGTGCCGTTACTGGCCGATGGCGTGGATCCGCGTACCGGCAAGCAGATGGAATGGATCTTCCCCGATGGGAAAACCGCAGTGCTGTCGAATTTTTCCGCGCAGCAGAACCTGATGCGCGTGCTGGTTGGGTTAAGTAATCTGAGCGGCGATGCAAAATACAAAAAACTGGCCGAAGAGAACGTTCGTTACTATTTCCGCCATTACCAGGACAAGAGCGGGCTGCTGCTGTGGGGCGGACACCGCTTTATCGATCTCAACACGCTGCAACCGGAAGGGCCAAGCGAGAAAGAGATGGTCCACGAACTGAAGAACGCCTACCCCTACTATGATTTGATGTTTACCGTCGATAAACCGGCGACCGAACGTTTTATCCGCGCGTTCTGGAATGCTCATGTTTACGACTGGAAGATCCTGGAAACCAGCCGCCATGGGGAATACGGCAAAGTAATGGGCAAACTGTGGAACAGCGAGTTTGAACAACAGCCGCCGTTCTTTGCCACCAAAGGCCTGAGCTTTCTCAACGCGGGAAATGATCTGATCTACTCCGCCTCGCTGCTCTATCAACACGATGGTGACAAAGGCGCGCTCACCTGGGCAAAACGGCTGGCGGAACAGTATGTTCTGCCACGCGATAAAAAGACCGGGTTAGGCGTTTATCAGTTTACCCAGGCGTTAAAACGCGCCGAAACCAGCGACGACAGCGATACCAACTCAAAATATGGCGACCGCGCGCAGCGCCAGTTTGGCCCGGAGTTTGGCGCGGATGCACTGGAAGGCAATATGATGCTGAAAGGCCGTACCAGCACGCTCTATTCGGAAAACGCGCTGATGCAACTGGCGCTGGCGAAATCTCTCGGACACGACGGGGATGACATCAAAAAATGGACGCTGGATGGCCTGAAAGCTTTCGCCAAATATGCCTATGACGCGAACAGCAACACCTTCCGTCCAATGCTGGCAAACGGCAGCGATTTGTCGGGTTATACCCTGAAACGTGACGGCTACTACGGTAAAAAAGGCACCGTGCTGAAGCCTTATCCGGCAGGCAATGAATTCCTGCTCTCTTACGCCCGCGCCTGGACGCTGGAGCCGGATACAGAGATATGGAAAGTGGCGCGCGGGATTGCCCGTAGCCAGGGGTTGGGTGATATCGGCGAACCCGGCGGCAAAAACCACAAACTGGATCTCACCACGCAAAACAGCGAGCCGTACGCCATCTTTGCGCTGATCGATCTGGCGCAGGCAACCGGCGATAAAAGTTACCTCACGCTGGCGGATAAAGTGGCGGACAACATTATTGCCCACAAACGGCTGAATGGCTTTTTCGTCGATGATCAGCAGTATATCTACGCCAATATCGACAGTATCGCCCCTTATGCCTTGCTGGCGCTGGAAGCGGCGATGCGCGGTAAACCGGATGCGGTGGCTCCGTTCCTCAATGGCGCAGGGTTTACCGAAGGCGCATACCGGCTGGATGATGGTACGGTGCGTTACTCCACGCGCGACGACGAGTTGTTCAAACTCAAGCCGGGCGAGCAGTTAAAACCTAACGGTAAGAAGTGATTGAAAGGCCTCTCACTGCCAGCCAGTGAGAGGCCATGTTGTTGATTTTTTTTCCCCTGAACAACCCGATAATAACCTGCACAATCCTGCCGCAAGCGCTGCGAAAAAGGGAAACAGATCTCCGGCGCATAGCGGCCATATCCTGCTGATCGCACGGCACTTTGGGAAAATGACGAAAATATATCCCTGTGCTAGATTTTTCCTATACCAATAATCAGGAGGAGTGGAGCATGAAGTTCAATGATGAGCACACGGGACTCATTGGATTAGCCATTGGCGCAGCAGTAATTGGACTGGTTTCGGAGCGAAAGACAATTAACCGCGACAACATTATTCAGGAGATTGAACGGCAAGGCAGAAGCCGGGGTGATGGGGTTGAAGATGAGGTTTTTCTGGAAGCAGCGGAACTGGTACGCAAAGGCGTTTAGCTCCGCTTAGCACTTTCAGGCAGGCGAGCCTGCTGCGGTCAGGCTCGCCTGAATTGATTATTTTACCGTGCCCTTCACGCCGTGCGGCTCCGCGCGACGATACTGCGGCGCAACATGCACCGCGCCGTGCAACGCTGCGGCGGCATGCCACGGCCAGCGCGGATCGTAAAGGGCACCGCGCGCCAGCGCAATCAGGTCCGCGTCCCCCTGTTGCAGAATCTCTTCTGCATGCTGAGGTTCCGTAATCAGCCCAACGGCGATCACCGGCATACTGGTCTGCTGACGCAGCGCTTTGGCGAACGGCACCTGATACCCGGCGCTCACTTTAATGCTCTGCAACGGCGACAACCCGCCGCTGGAGACGTGAACATAATCGCCGCCCGCTGCTTCGATTTCCTTCGTCAGTACGATGGATTGCTCCAGATCCCAGCCGCCTTCTATCCAGTCGGTGGCAGAAATACGGATGCCGACCGCCACGGATGATGGCACGGCTTCACGCACCGCGCTGAAAACTTCCAGCGTAAAACGCAGACGGTTTTCGAGGCTTCCGCCGTACTCGTCGGTACGCTGGTTGGAGAGCGGCGACAGGAACTGATGCAGCAGATAACCATGAGCGGCATGAATTTCGATCACCTCAATGCCCAGCGCCACGGCGCGGCGTGCGCTGTCGACAAAGCGCTGTTTGACGCGTTGCAAATCTTGCTGGCTCATTTCACGCGGCGGGCGTTCGCCCGGATCGTGCGGCACGGACGAAGCGGAGATCGTTTGCCAGCCCCCCTCTTCCAGGCTGAGCTGTTTGCCGCCCAGCCATGGCGCGCTGACGGAGGCTTTACGTCCCGCATGGCCCAACTGGATGCCCATTTTTATCGGTGAATACTGGCGAATATCATCCAGCACCACGCGCAGCGCCTGCTGTGTCTCATCATCCCACAAGCCCAGATCCTGCGGTGAGATACGCCCTTCCGGCTCTACGGCGGTGGCTTCGATAATCAGTAACCCGGCCCCGGAAAGCGCCAGGTTGCCCAAATGAATGCGGTGCCAGGCGGTCGCTTTCCCCGCGTCGGCGGAATACTGACACATCGGAGCGATAACAATGCGGTTATCCAGCGCAACGCTGCCCACGTTTGCTTGCGTAAATAATTGGCTCATTTCTTCTCCTTAAGTCCGGCTGAGACTCATGACTTTCTGCCTGCCGCGCGCGATTGTCTTTGGCGGAACGTGCCGTTTGTTGGCTTTTGGTTTTCACAACATGATGAAATATTTCAACATTTATAAATCAACCACGCCGCGCGCTGCCGCGTCATCCCGCTACTCCAGCAGTAAAGCGTAATCCTCGCGTGTGACAGCGGCAAAACCGCCAATCAATGCCGCCGCACAAACGTGCTGATACTGTGCATCGCTGACCAGTTGCTGTAATGATTCCCGCAGCAGCGCCAGACTGGCGGCGGAGGTTGAAGCGGAGGTGATAAGCGGTAGCCCGGGTGTCAACGGGCTTTGCCCGATAATCGTCAGCCCTTCAAGTAAGTCCGGTTGATGGCGCTGCAGCAGCGCCCAGGTGACACAGTCGATAGCGGCGATATCCGCACGATCTTGTTGCAACGCCACCAGCGATTGCCGGTGGCTACCGCTAAACTCCACCGTGGCAAAAAAACGTTCCCCGCCGGAGAGCGCTGCGACCATTTTCCGCAGGGCGTTATAGCCCGACTGTGATTCGATGGCGTTGCAGACGGCGCGCTGACCGCGAAAATCCCCCAGCGTTTTCCCGCTCTCTTCTTCACGCGTCACCAGGAAACTGCGGTAGCCGATGCCTTCGCAGCCCGGTGCCTGATAGTGAAAACAGCCCACGGTTTGCACTTTATCAAGCTGCGTGACCAGCGGATAACCGCAGGTCTGGCTTAACAGCAGCGCATCTTCCTGCCAGTGCGTTAACAGATCCGGCGGCGGCCAGACATGCGTGGTCATGATACCGCGAGCGGCGAACAGTTCTTTCAGCACACCGCCCAGCGCCACGGTATCTGCGCGGTGCAGATCGTACATGGGCAAGGAAAACAGGTTAGTCGTAGTGTTGCTTGCAGCCTGGGTGTGCATTCACGTCCACCGATGTAAACAAAAAGCGTCGTAACCATTCACTATAGCCCCGAACCAAAAATCCGCGATTACGTCGGCGGTACGCCTGCCGATCACGCAGGTAGAGCGTGCGCAATCCATACCAGGGCACGCCGGGCAGATCGTGGTGGATGGAATGATAGTTGAGGTTCAGAAACAGAATACGCCACGGCAGCGCCGCTTCATTAATCACCGAGCGCGCCAGCGGATCGTCTGCCGCCTGATGTTCGAGAAAGGAGCGGATTTTGGTCACCGCCAGCGCCGGATAACTAACCGCCAGCACAAACCACAGCGGTGAAAAATCGCAATGCGCCATCCACATAAACAGCGCCGCAAGCAGTACACCGTGCGCCAGCCACATGACGATCGCGCTCCTCTGCCGCTGATAAAATGCGGTCATCATGACTGCCAGCAGTTGCCCGATATCGAGCAGCGGTGCCAGTAGCAATCGCCCGGGGAACGTGTTGCGCAGACGAATGATGTCGCGCTGCACGCGCGAGAAACGCTGCCAGCGCTGAGGGGCAAAATAATAAGATTCAGGATCCGCGTGCGGCAGTGTCAGCTCCGGCGTGTTGTGGTGCGCGAGATGGGAATCACGGTAAAGGCCGTACGGATACCAGACCGCCAGCGGCAGCAGGCCCAGCAGTTGGTTAAACCATGGCCAGCGCGTTGGATGACCGTGAATTAATTCATGCTGCACAGAGAGATACCAGCAGGTAAACACAATCAGCAGTAACGTTGCCGGCCACAGGCCTAAGCTTTGCCAGTTCGCCAGCGTGGCGAACCAGCCGCTATACACGGCGATAATTACCGTCCAGGTGGGAAGCTCATAGCGCCACAGCCAGCTGCGGGCGCGCTGTTGGATGAAATGACGTTGTTCTTCATGTAAATAGACCGCACGACGTTTTGCCATTCACTCATACACTCTCTGCGCTTATTCGCGTCACGATGTGAGGGAACGGCAGAAATCACAACCAACTTAAATGGCGTAACTATTGCTGAAAATGGCAAAACGCCGGGCGGCGCGGCGCAGGCCACTTTGCCGCGCGGATCCAGAATGTTGCTGCGCCACGTCATAACGCACGCCTTCGCGATGAAGGAGGCGCATATTTTTGACCACCGTCGCCAGCGTCCGAAAGAACGTGGCGGCCATTTCCGGCACCGCGCCATCAATAAAGGTCTGCCAATCGTCGGGATAGTACTAGAGGGCGTTTCATTGTTCTTGCCACTCAGGGCTGGTTGATAAACACATGGATGCTGGCGATACGGCCATCACGAACGGTGAAAATGTCTTCGCCGTGTACCAGCCCGGAGTCGTTCTGCGGGCCATAGCTCCAGGTCACGCGGCCCAGCCCATGATTCCAGGTCACGGGCGCCGGATGGAAGACAAAGCCCGGATGTTCGCGCTGGACGCGGGCAATTAACGCCACAACCTGCGGATAGCCGGTGGCGATGTCGGCGTAATCGGCGACATAAAAGTCCCCGGTATAAACCTCGCCAAAGCTACTGATACGCGGCTGCGGATCGTTCCAGATGACAAAGTGTTTATCGATCAGGTGCTGAGCGATTTGCAGTTCAGGTGATGTCATCTCTTTATGCTCCATTGTCTGTGCGAGAACCTGCGGCAGCGCCATCGACGCTGCCGGCATCAGCCCACGAAAAGTGAGGGCGTTGACCATCAGATTTGCGCCATGCCGCCATCAACAAACAGCTCTACGCCGTTGATAAAGCTGGAGGCATCCGAGGCCAGGAAAGCCACCACTTTGCCGACCTCTTCCGGTTCGCCAAGACGGCCCAGCGGTACTTGCGCGGCCAGTGCGTCAAACAATCCCTGACGGTGTTCATCCGGGACTAAATCGCCAAGACCCGGTGTGCGGATGGGGCCAGGGCTGACCACGTTGACGCGGATACCGCGGCCTTGCAGATCCAGCGACCACGAGCGGGCAAAGTTACGCACGGCGGCTTTACTGGCGCTGTAGACGCTGAAGTTGGCTGTCCCTTTGATCGACACGGTGGAGCCGGTCAATACAACCGATGCGCCATTCACCAGCAACGGCAGCGCTTTCTGTACGGTAAACAGCACGCCGCGTACGTTGGTGGCAAAAATGCGGTCGAAATGCTCTTCGGTAATCGACCCCAGCGGCAACATATCGCCGCCCCCGGCATTGGCGTGGAGGATGTCCAGTCGCCCGGCGCTTTTAGCGATTTGCGCATACACCGCGTCGAGATCCGCCGGAACTGACGCATCGGCACGGATGCCGGTTACGCTGGCACCGACTTCAGCGACAGCGGCATCCAGCTCTTTCTGTCGACGACCGGTAATAAAGACACGTGCGCCCTGGGCTACCAGTTCTTTTGCCGTAGCCAGACCGATACCGCTGGTACCGCCAGTGACAAGGGCAATTTTTCCGCTCAGTTGTTTCGTCATTTTTCTGTTCCTCAATTTAGGTTTTAGGGTTTACCGGCGGTCAGCCGGGCTGACGTCTTCGGTATAGCTGCACTGTAGCGCTGGCGTTTTTATTGAAAAATACCGAAAAATGAAAATGACTATTCACCGTGGTGTATAATCAATTTTCGCCAGTAAGGGGGGACGTATGGATCAGTTGCAGGCAATACGGGCTTTTGCCCGCGTGGTGGAAGCCGGAAATTTTACCCGGGCGGCAGATTCACTGGAGATGCCTAACGCCACGCTAAGTAAACTGGTGCAGGAGCTGGAAGCGCACCTCGGCGTGCGGTTGTTGCAGCGTACCACTCGCCGCGTGACGGTGACGCCGGAAGGACGCGACTATTACGACAAAACCGCGCGCATTTTGCGCGATCTGGAAGATATCGATACCTCCTTTAACAGCGTGCGCAGCCATCCGCGTGGTCAGTTGCGTATTGACGTCGGCGGCTCCACGGCGAGCGATGTGCTGATCCCGGCGCTGCCGGAGTTTATGGCGCGCTACCCGGATATTCGTATCGATCTCGGCGTTTCTGACCGCCCGGTGGATCTGATCAGCGACAATGTGGACTGCGTAATCCGCGGCGGCCCGCTGGATAACTCCTCGCTGATCGCCCGCCAGATTGGCGCTGCAACACTGCTGACCTGCGCCACGCCCGCGTATCTGAAAGCCTTTGGCACGCCCGCCTACCCGGACGAGCTGAAAAATGGCCACCGGCTGGTGAGTTATCTGTCGCCGCAAACCGGCAGAGCCTTCCCCTTACGTTTTGAGCGCGACGGCGAAAAGTGTGAAATCAAGGTCGATCACCGCATCGGCGTAAACGAGAGTAATGCCCATCTGGCCGCCGGTCTGGCCGGGCTGGGGATTATTCAGACCTTCAGTTATGCGCTGGAAAGCGCGCTGAAGAGCGGCGCGCTGGTGGAAATTTTGCGCCCGTGGCGTCCCGCGCCCTACCCTTTCCATGTGGTCTATCCGCAAAACCGCCATGTTACGCATCGCCTGCGGGTTTTTATTGACTGGCTGCTGGAGAGTTTCCCGAAAAATGTTAGCCGCTAATGTCAGCATATTATTTTCGTGACTCAAGGAATAACAACGTTAATAATGAAGAGAATTTGAAAACATTATGAATTAACAATGATGGTTTGTTTTTATTATTTACCCACCTCGCAACCTAATTTTAAAAAATATTTATAACGCATTGATTATAAATAGTATTTTAATTTGTAAATTTTGAATGGTTATTATCTTGATAATAAATTTCATTTCTATTAACGTCATTCGCGCATGATGAGGATTCTCTGGCGAATAACGTTTTCCCCATCGTGCAAATAATCCCTCTCGTTTTTACTCATTTACTGACGCAGATAACCGCCGCAGTCCGGGCATGTATTCTCTTTTTTATGCCACGGCTCAGGGAGGCGTCACGACGCCCGAAAAAAGCGAGAACCGCACACATAAAAATACAGGGAATATGGCATGAAACACGCTTCACATTATCCACTGGCCATGCTGATTCACGTGGCACTGTGGGGTCTGACGCTTCCGGTACAGGCCGCTGACACCAGTAATACTTCTGACCAAACCGCGACGGACACAACCAAAACGCAGGAAGATACGCTGGTGGTAACCGCCGCCAAACAGACGTTGCAGGCTTCCGGCGTATCCACCATTACCGCCGAACAAATCCGCAAACACCCGCCCGCTCGCGATGTCTCGGAACTGATCCGCACGCAGCCTGGCGTCAACCTGACCGGCAACTCCACCAGCGGCCAGCGCGGAAATAATCGCCAGATCGACATCCGCGGTATGGGGCCGGAAAACACGCTGATTCTGGTGGATGGCAAACCGGTGACCAGCCGTAACTCGGTGCGCTATGGCTGGCGTGGCGATCGCGACAGCCGTGGCGACAGCAACTGGGTACCGGCGGAAATGATCGATCATATCGATGTGATCCGTGGCCCGGCCGCCGCGCGCTACGGCAACGGCGCGATGGGCGGCGTAGTGAATATCATCACCAAACCCACTACCGGTGAATGGCACGGTTCATGGAACACTTATCTGAATGCGCCGCAGCACCGCAAAGAGGGTTCGACGAAACGCACCAACTTCAGCCTGAACGGCCCGCTTTCCGATACCGTCAGCTTTAATTTGTGGGGCAATCTGAGCAAAACCCAGGCCGACGCACAGGACATCAACTCCGGCCACGAAGCCGCACGCACCGGTACCTACGCCGGTTCTTATCCGGCAGGCCGTGAAGGGGTGATCAATAAAGATATTCACGGCAAAGTGCGCTGGGAATTCGCCCCGATGCAGGCACTGGAGTTTGAGTCCGGCTACAGCCGTCAGGGCAACCTGTACGCAGGCGATACGCAAAACACCAACACCAGCACGCTGGTGAAAAGTATGTATGGCAAAGAGACCAACCGTCTTTACCGCCAGAACTGGGGCGTGACCTGGACCGGCGGCTGGGACAATGGCGTAACAACCAACACCTACGCGCAGTATGAACGCACCCGCAACTCCCGGCTCGGCGAAGGACTGGCTGGCGGCACGGAAGGGATCTTCTCCAGCGATAAGTTCTTCGATATTGATCTTTCCGATGTACTGCTACACAGCGAGGTCAACATTCCATTTACGCTGGGCGTCGATCAGAACCTGACTATCGGCACCGAGTGGAACCAGCAACGCATGAAAGATGGCGTTTCGACAACCCAGTCGCTCTCTTACGGATCGATTGATGGCGTCAGCAGCACCAATCGCAGTCCATATTCCAGCGCGGAGATCTTCTCGCTGTTTACCGAAGATAATATCGCCCTTACCGACAGCACCATGCTGACACCGGCACTGCGCTTTGATCACCATTCGATTGTCGGCAACAACTGGAGCCCGTCGCTGAACCTGTCGCAAGGGCTGGCGGAGGACTGGACGTTAAAACTGGGGATTGCGCGCGCCTATAAAGCGCCAAATCTTTATCAGCTCAACCCGAACTACATTCTCTACAGTAATGGCCAGGGATGCTATGCCAGTAGTTCAGCCTGTTATCTGATGGGTAACAGCGACCTGAAAGCCGAGACCAGCGTTAACAAAGAGATCGGCATCGAGTACAAACACAACGGCTTCCAGGGCGGCATCACTTACTTCCGCAATGATTACCACAACAAGATCGAATCCGGTTATTCCGCCGTCGGTACCGCCAGCAATGGCACCACCAATATTTATCAGTGGGAAAACGTGCCGAAAGCGTTAGTGGAAGGGCTGGAAGGCACGCTGAATGTTCCGGTTAGCGAAAGCGTCAACTGGAATAACAACATGACGTGGATGCTGCAAAGCAAGAACAAAACCACGGGCGATCGTCTGTCGGTGATCCCGCAATTTACCCTGAACTCGACGCTGGCCTGGCAGGTACGCGATGATTTGTCGCTGCAAAGCACCTTTACCTGGTACGGACGGCAGAAACCCAAACGCTTCAACTATAAAGGTGAAGCGGTTTCCGGCAGTGAGTTGAATGAAGTCAGCCCTTACAGCGTGGTCGGCCTGAGCTCGACCTGGACGGTGAACAAAAACCTGAGCCTGACCGGCGGCGTGGACAATATCTTTGATATCCGCCACTACCGCGCCGGTAATGCGCAAACCACCGGCAACAGCACCACCGGTGCTTACCTGTACGGCGCAGGCGCAGAAACGTATAACGAATCCGGACGCACCTTTTATGTTAGCGTGAACACGCATTTCTGATGTCATCATCCAAGCCGGAACAGGTTACTTTTCCGGCTTTTTTGTGCGCTAAATCCGCGCTGTTATATATGATGACAAAATCTTCATCGCTTCTGCATAATCCTTTCACGATGCGGGTTTATTATTAGCGCAGTTGAGTTCGGCGGGAATGGATCCAGCAGAAATCAACTGTGGTGTAATACCACTCCTTCATAAAAGTAGTACTCCATCCCCCCTTCCAAATCCCAACCGCAGCCATGCGGTGGAGGGGGGATTTCCCTTCACTGCGCTCTTTTATTAATGATTTCCTCGACTAACGACTTTATGCTCAGCAGCCCCTTTTTTCATACATATATTATCCATGTTTTCTTCATTTTAACTGACGCATTATTTGTTATTTTCTCAGCGTTCTTTGTTGAGTGCAGAGAACATCATTCCTAATAAACTCTTCCCCCTTCCCCCCCGTTCAGGAAGGGGGCTTTTTTAAGGGGTGAGTTAAAAATAATATTACACTCCTCGCAGACAAACTTTTTGATATTAACATTCCAATAAAGTTCCTTGCGCGCATATTATTTTTACCTGCGTTGTATATCCATGCTTTCTCCATTCTTTCCCCATGATTAAATGCAATCCTGCATTTCTATTTGCAGCCGTTCTCTTTGAAAATATCTCTTAGACGAAACTTTCATGCTTAAAAAATACAATATCATCGCCGGTTTATTGTTGTCTCCTTGCGCTTTGCATGCCGCCACCTCTTTGAAAATCAATGATATTCAGTTTGAAGGTTTGCAACGCGTTACCATTGGGGCAGCACTGCTCAGTATGCCGATCAAAGCGGGTGAAGATGTCACCAATGACGATATCAGCGAATCGGTACGTGCGCTGTACGCCAGCGGCAGTTTCGATAATGTGCAGATCCTGCGCGAAGGCGAAACATTGCTGGTAAAGGTCAAAGAACGGCCAACAATCGCACAGATTAGCTTCGCAGGAAATAAAGCGATAAAAGATGATGTGCTCAAAGAGAACCTGCGTGCCAATGGCATTCAGGAAGGTTCCGCGCTGGATCGCAATAACCTTTCGGAAATAGAAAAAGCGTTACAGGACTTTTATTACAGCGTAGGGAAATACAGCGCCCAGGTTCATTCCGTGGTAACGCCATTACCACGCAATCGCGTTGATGTGAAATTTGTTTTTCAGGAAGGGCTTTCCGCTAAAATCGTCCAGATTAATATTATTGGCAACCATGTATTCAGCGAGCAGACCTTGCTGGATCAGTTGCAATTACGCGATCAAGTACCGTGGTGGAATGTGCTTGGCGATCAGAAATATCAAAAGCAAAAACTTGAAGCCGATATCGAGACTCTCCGCAGCTATTATCTCGATCGTGGGTTTGCACGTTTTGCGATTGATTCCAGCCAGGTCAGTATGACGCCGGATAAAAAATCACTGTATATCACGTTGAATATTTCCGAGGGTGAGCGCTATCAGGTCGTCAGCACACTGGTGAACGGCGAGCTGGCGCAGCGCAATAAAGAGGTGGATGCACTGGCGCAAACACTGCAAGGGCAAACTTACAGCGCAGCGGGCATTACTCGCGTCGAAGAGGCGATCAAAAAACTGTACGGCAAGGATGGTTATGCCTGGCCGCAGGTCAAAACCGTGCCGGAGATTGACGACAAAAACCATAGCGTCACATTGCGGATTAATGTCAATGCCGGGCGTCGCTACTCGGTACGCCAGATCCGGTTTTCCGGCCACGATACGTCCCGCGATTCGGTACTGCGCCGGGAAATGCGCCAGATGGAAGGCGCATGGCTGAATGATGAGAAAGTGCAACAGGGGAAAGCGCGGCTGGAACGCACCGGCTATTTCGAAACCGTTGAGAGCCATATCACACCGGTTTCCGGCCAGCCGGATCAGGTGGATGTCGAATATAAAGTGAAGGAGCGTAATACCGGCTCTTTTAATGTCGGCCTCGGCTACGGTACGGATAGCGGTATCAGTTACCAGTTGGGCGTTTCGCAGGATAACTGGCTCGGCACCGGCAACACCGTCAGTTTTAACGGTACGCGCAGTAGTTACCAGTCTTATATTGAACTGGGCGTCACCGATCCTTATTTCACTGTTGATGGGGTAAGCCTCGGCGGCAAAATTTTCTATAACAGTTACGATGCCACTGATGCCGACACCGGTAGCTACAATCAGCAAAGTTATGGCCTCAGCGGGAATATGGGCTTCCCGGTCAGCGAAAATAATACCCTCAATCTCGGGCTGGATTATGTCCATAACCGGTTAACCAATATGGAACCGGAGCTCACCACGTGGAATTACCTTAATTCACGCGGTATCTACCCTAAAGTGGTGAGCAAAGATGAAGACAGCAACGCGGAATATAGCGCCAATGACTTCTTTGCCTCGCTGGGCTGGAGCTATAACTCGCTGGATCGCGGCTTTTTCCCCCGTTCCGGCAATAAAAGTAGCTTAACCGGCAAAATAACCATTCCGGGTTCCGATAACAGCTATTACAAAATCAGTTTCGACAGTGCGCAGTATCTGCCATTAAACAGCGACAAAAATTGGGTGTGGATGGAACGTCTGCGTGCAGGATATGCCGGCGGGTTGAATGGTAAAGAAGTGCCATTTTATGACAACTTCTACGCTGGCGGATCTTCGTCAGTTCGCGGCTTTTCCTCAAATACTATCGGGCCAAAATCAGCTTATTACCGCTGTAACGGATCAGAAAGTAGCTATAGCGAATGCCCGCTGGAAAACTCAGATGATGCGGTGGGCGGAAATGCGATGGTGGTGCTGAACAGCGAATTTATCGTCCCGACGCCATTTGTCAGCGATAAATATGCCGACAGCTTGCGCACCTCATTATTCGTCGATGCCGGAACGGTCTGGAGTACCTCCTGGCATAACACGGCACAAACGCTGGCAGCGGGTCTGCCAGATTACAGCGATCCTTATGATATCCGTTTTTCCGCAGGTATCGCCTTACAATGGATGTCGCCACTGGGACCGCTGGTCTTCTCTTATGCCCAGCCCTTTAAAAAATATGCGAACGATAAAGCCGAACAGTTCCAGTTTAATATTGGCAAGACCTGGTAACGCGGCATACGCCATTACCTGACAGAATAAAAGGATGGTATGAAGAAAAAACCACATATGACCGTCAACAAAGTGGATTTCTTTGATTTCCGGTATGAGCTGGAGCGCGCCGTACTGGCGACGGATCGAGATTATTCTCAACAATGTTTGACGCGGGCGAAATTCCTTAGCTACTTATTGTGTCGGAATCTGAGCCATCAATATGTGGTAATGTTTAACGAAACATTCAGCAGTGCTGAAATCGCAGTTGACGAAACAACCAACAAGAAAGAGAAAACGCGCCTCTTCAGAGATAATTTTTATCGGTTGAAACAGGCGCTAAACATGGAATGACGGGCTTTTGGGCGCAATCTTACCTTTGTATGGATGAAAAATGGTGAGTTGCGCATTATTTCCTCAACAAGCCAGGCGGCATTAACTGTGGCTCAACATTAAAATAACCCTTAAAGGATATGGTCTTTTCCCGTATATCGCTGGCTAAATTTCGCTTTATCCACATGTATGAGGTAGAGCATGTTTACAAAAGTGAATTTATATTTGCTAAAAAATATAATTCAGTATTGATTTTTATCTCATGATCACTAAAAATTAATTCCGATAGAATTTACATTTCTCTGCACACGGAGTGACGCTATGTCAGAAGCATTAAAATCATTAAATAACATTCGCACCCTGAGAGTTCAGGCTCGTGAAGTTACGCTCGAAGCACTGGAAGAGATGCTTGAGAAACTGTCTGTTGTCGTTGAAGAGCGCCGCGAGGAAGAGTCTTCAATTCGCAAAGAACAAGAAGAGAAAGAAGCCAAGCTGGCGGCATTCCGTCAAAAACTGCTGGATGAAGGAATCGATCCAACCGAGCTTTTATCCTCCCTGAAAGGGCAAACCACGAAGTCTAAATCTGTTCGTGCGCCTCGCCCTGCTAAATATAAGTATATCGACGAAGACGGCAGCGAAAAAACCTGGACCGGCCAGGGTCGTACGCCGAAAGCGATTGCAAAAGCCATTGAAGGCGGCAAAAAGCTGGAAGACTTCGAGCTCTAAAATGTATCAGGGGCAGCGCAACTGCCCCTTTTTTTTATTTCTGCCCAGCCACTCAGCTTTCTTTTCTGACCTTTCCCTCACACCGCCGCCATTTATCCCTTAAGTAACATCTGATAGCGCTAACTGCAGCACGAAACAGCCATCGTGCAACACCGAAACGATCGGCTCCTGCCATCGGACGCTTATTTAGCTTTTCCCTGAGTATGCTTAGTGCTAACAACATTCTCGTCTATGCTACCGACAGGGTTTATTACCCGGTATACAATTTGTTGCCCAATCAACTTCCTCCTGGCGATGTTAAGTGACTATTCTTGCGCTTCGTCATTCATTGCACGACTTGTTGAATTAGCGAATATGCCGTAAAGCATGCTATCCGAAAGATCTGGCAAACGGCAGGGAGAAAACAAACATAGTCGCCGCAGCGAAGAATTCCCCCTGAAATTAATAGGGCCTTAACGTTATTCTTGTGTCTGTTCTACTCGTAGTACAGTAAATGCCCATCACCCCATCCGGGGCGAATGTTAAGAAATCAGGCTGCCTAATGTATTGCCATGAAAATTAAACGAATCATGCGGATTATTTATCCGCTGTATAAACCTGCATATGAGGAATACTCAACTGACAGCAACAATGCCCACAGTCGTTTTTTTCCTGTATCTCTGTGGTTAATTCTGTTGGTGGAGGCAAACATTGCTGAAAAATAGAGCCTGCACAATGTAATGTCCCGCACTCATCAAAACGATGTTTCGTCATACATCCATCGCGATGCCGTCGGCAGTCCTCGATTAAAGTCCAGCCCTGGACAAGATTAAGCAGCGGCATCGACTGCCCATCCATCAGGCTGTCGTTACAGTAAGCGCGCCAGGCCTCGATGATCTGCTGACATTCACTCGCGCGGGTATGTATTTTCACCAGCTGCACGTTGTTGCAAAAATGGCGCACATGCAACCGGGTATGCGGATCCCCCGCGTCGATCACGTCGAGAGGTTCATTAACCGCTGAATTATTAACAGGTTGGTTATCATCGTCGATAAATAATCGCGCCGCTGAACTTTTCGTCGCTAAAAATAGTGCTAAAGATAGCTTTTGCAGCTCGAAGTAAATGTTTTTATCTACCATGATGCAACTATAATACTCACTCCACTGGTGATCCGATCATTCATTTTAAATGAAACATTACCACAGGAGATTCATTTATCAATGAATCAATTGTGGAACTCATCTCGCAAAAAAAAAGCATCAATAAAATTGAATATTAATGCTTTCTTAATATTTGAAAGAAATTAAAGCATGAGATGAATCTCATTCTCATCTTAATTCAAAATCATACCAGCAATGTGCCTGGAAGAAAAAACCGCCGCGCTTCTTTTCATCCTGTCACACTGACCGAAGAAGCCATCTGGCAAACGCAACAGGTGAAATGCGGCACTTCTCCCATCTCTGACGGATTGCAGTGGTCCCCACTGCGCCACTGTGTGCTAACATTGATCGCAGCAATAAATAGCATGCTAACAATGGCACGGATTGCCAAACATAATGGTTATTGGAACCGAGAGGGATTTTCAGGTGAGCAACTCTATTTTTATTTCCAAAAGGATGCGTAATTTTATTGTCCTGGTGCAGACCAAAAGCATTGCCAGAGCGGCGGAAAAAATTCATATGACCGCATCGCCCTTTGGCAAAAGCATCATCGCGCTTGAAGCGCAGATTGGCTACCCGCTTTTTACCCGAAAAGATAACAGCATCTGCCTGAATAAAGCCGGTCAGGAGCTTTACCAGAAACTCTTCCCGGTTTATGAACGGTTATCGGCCATTGAAAACGAGCTCCATAACTCAACGCAGCGCTCACAGAAAGTGGTGCTCGGTATTGATAACACTTATCCAACCATTATTTTCGATCAGCTCATAAGCCTGGGCGATAAATATGAAAACGTCAGCACCCAGGCGGTTGAATTTAGTGAAAATGGGGTGATTGACGATCTGTTGGGTCATCAGCTCGATTTTATTATTTCACCACAGTTGGTCTCGCCACGCGTTCAGGAACTGGAAAACCTGATGGTTACTGAGCTTCCACCTCTGCGACTCGGTTTTCTTGTCTCGCGACGCTATCAGGATAAACAGCCGCAGGAACTACTGCGCGAATTGCCGTGGCTGCAAATGCGTTTCCAGAATCGAGCCAATTTTGAAGCCATGCTGGATGCCCACATCCGCTCATGCGGCATTCATCCGACGATTATTTACCGGGCATACAGCTTTATGGCCAAAATCAGCGCGGTGGAACGCGGGCAATTTCTCACCGTGATCCCCTGGTTCGCCTGGCCGCTGGTGAACCCGCAGACATTAACGTATTTCGATGCGCCAAACGGCCCGATGGCGATGCAGGAATATCTTTATTCACTGAAAAACCAGCGGCATACCGCCGCGATATGTCAATACATTGCTGACGATCGCGACGGTACGACGGTTTAACCCAGCATAGAACCCGTTTTCAGTAACGAGGTGTGCAGTTCAAAGACGCGGCTAAGATCGTGGCGTATATGCCCGCCGGACGTGGATTCCAGATAACGATGGAGATAATCCCGGTATAGC
Organism: Jatropha multifida; assembly: GCA_948099535.1. Taxonomy (NCBI): domain Eukaryota; kingdom Viridiplantae; phylum Streptophyta; class Magnoliopsida; order Malpighiales; family Euphorbiaceae; genus Jatropha; species Jatropha multifida. Next base: position 28,011 of record CANUEX010090053.1, on the reverse strand, counting down.
GGGTGGGCGCAATTTTCAATAATCGTATGGGCTCGCTCAATCGGCGAAAGCCCGCGCAGGTCGGCAATCCCCTGCTCGGTAATGATCACTTTGACGCTGTGTTCGCTGTGATCGACATGACTGCACATCGGCACAATCGTCGATATTTTCCCCTCTTTTGCAATCGAGGGTGCCATAAAAATCGATAAGTAAGCATTGCGCTCAAAGTCTCCGCTGCCGCCAATGCCATTCATCAGGTTAACGCCTGCCACATGCGTTGAATTGGCATGACCGTAAATATCGAACTCCAGCCCGACATTCAGCGCAATGACGCCAAGGCGGCGAATTATCTCCGGGTTGTTGGAGATCTCCTGCGGCCGCAACACAATGCGTTCGGCGAAAAAGTCCATGTTATCGTAGATTTTCCGCAACGCTTTGTCGGAAACCGTCAGGCTGGATGCACTAGCCCCTCTGACTTTTCCCGTTTCGAGCAGATGGACCACCGACTCCTGTAGCACTTCGGAATACATCATAAACGGCGGGATATCCGGGTTTTCGCCAAGACGCGCCATCACCGCGTTATTGATATTACCGACGCCGCTTTGCAACGGCAGAAACTCTGGGGGAATACGTCCGTATGCGATCTCATTGAGCAGGAAGGTCACTACATTATCCGCAATCTGCTGACAGACCGGTTTCTCCTCATCCAGCGTGTTACCGGCATCCGGCAATTCGGTATCCACCACTGCGATAATCTTTCGCGGATCAATCTGCACATAGTGCAGGCCAATTCTGTCCAGCGTACTAAAAATAGCGACACTGTTGCGGTACGGTGGTGCACCAGGTGAGGCGATATCAGCCAGTTGAGCCACCTGCGGGCTGTGATAATGGTTGTATTCAATGATTATCCGTTTTGCCTGACGCAGCCAGGTTGGCGCATTACCAATACCACTGGAAAGCCAGATCTTGCCATCGCTCGTTAGCGCCGAAGCCTCGATAACGGCGACATCAATGTCGCCGAAAAAGCCATAGTTCACCATTTGCGCCACTTCACTCAGATGCAGGTCAACGAACTTCACCCTGCCCTGATTGATTTTTTGCCGCATGCCCGCTGCCGACTGGTACGGAGCGCGCCAGGATACTGCATCCGCTTCAGACAATACATCATCGGCAGCAGCACCAATGGATGCGCCGGTCAGAAGGCGAATCTGAAAAGGTTGCTGTGCCTGATGTAACTCACGCGCGCGCCGGGCAATCGCAGCGGGTAGCGCTTTAGGCGAACCGGCGGCAGTAAAACCACTAAATGCCACCATTTCATCATGCCGGATAAGCGCGGCCGCCTCGTCAGCGCTTAGCCGGGGCCAGAACTCTTTCATGCTGTTCTCCGTTGCTCAGTAGCCCAGAAAATGCGGTTTGCGTTTTTCCATAAAGGCGCTTCGCCCTTCCTGATAATCCTGGCTGTCATAAACCGCACGACGCATGCCCTGAATTCGCTCGAATTCATCCGCGTTCATGGTATGCGCTTCCCCCAGAACCCGCAGTTCTTCCTTAATAACGGCTATTGCAAGCGGGGCTTTTTCACAGATCTGATGCGCCATCAGCAAGGTAAAATCTTCCAGCTCATTCGCATCCACGATATGGTTCAGAATGCCTACGGCCAGAGCGCGCTCAGCGGTAATCGGCGCTGCGGTAAAAATCATCTCTTTAACGATATGAAAACCGGCATCGCGCGTTAGATTATGGATACCGACAAGGTTATACGGCACGCCGAGGTTTACCGGCGTCATTGAGAAGGTGGACGTTGTGGCTGCCACCACCAGATCTGAGCTCATGATCAACTCAAAAGCGCCGCCCCAGACGCTCCCTTCAACCATCGCAATAACCGGTTTCGGGTATTTCTGGATCATGCGGGTAATCTGCCGCAGCGGATCATCATACGAGAGCGGATCGCGGCGGCCAGTCGGCAGCTCATGAATATCATGCCCGGCGGAAAAAACCTTCGCGCCGTGCGGAGCGCGGAGAATTACGCAGCGAATCTCCGGAGTGTTGAGATCCTCCAGCGCCTGAATCAAATCATCGATAAATACCTTGCTGAGCGCATTCAATTTGCGGGCATAGTTAAATTCAATAACAGCCACTTTTTGTATGATCGTGACGACAACATGCTGATACGACATAAAGTTACCTTCTTATTGTTCAAAATAGTGATGCTGAAGAAATTCACGGATGTGCTGTAAGCCGGTGCGCGGAGCCTGTTGGTTATTTTTCACGCTTTCCAGCGTCTGGCTGAAAGTCTGGCGAAAAATCTGATGGGCAAAAAGCTGTCGCAGCGCTTCCTCTTCGGCCTGCTTCTGAAGCCATTTCATCGTTTGTTGCTGGCGCAACTGCGCCAGTCCCCCGCTTTGCGCCATGACCTCGCTAAAGCGGACAATGCACTGCCAGACATCCTCAATCCCACGCTTTTCCCGTGCGCTGCATGTCAGCACCTGCGGCGACCACTGCGGATACTTATGTCGCACCATCGAAAGCGCGCTCTCGTACACCTGACGCGCGGCCGCAACCGCCAGGCGGTTGTCGCCATCGTCCTTGTTGATAACGATGACGTCGGCCATCTCCATGATGCCTTTTTTAATCCCCTGCAAATCATCACCGCCGCCGCCGATTTGCAGCGAGACAAAGCAGTCCACCAGGCCAGAGACTTCCGTTTCCGACTGACCAACACCTACGGTTTCAACGATCACCACGTCATAATTCGCCGCCTCGCATAACAGGATCAATTCAGCGGCACGCTGACTGGCTCCCCCGGCGTAACCACCGGAGGGCACAGGACGAATAAATGCCGCCTCCGCACGCGCCAGCGATGTCATTCGTGTCTTGTCGCCGAGCAGACTGCCGCCGCTCAGCGGGCTACTGGGATCAACAGCAATCACGGCGACCCGCTTACCGAGCCGGATGAGCAGCATGCCGAAGGTATCCAGAAAAGTGCTTTTCCCGGCGCCAGGCGTACCGGTAAGGCCAATGCGTAGCGCCCTGCCGGTTAGCGGCATAATGATATCCAGCAACTGACGACTGAGGCGTTGATATTGCGGAAGCTGGTTTTCCACCAGCGTCATCGCCTGAGCGAGCGCGACACGATCGCCGGCACACAACCGATGAATCGTCGCTTCCAGCGTTTTTTCGTTAATCATGCTGGCGGCTAATCCGTGTTAATACGTCGCGTACGCTTTCCAGCATCGGGGTGCCGGGGCCGTAAATAGCCGCCACGCCTTGTTCATGCAGAAAGGCATAATCCTGCGGCGGAATGACACCGCCCGCGACAACGCAGATATCCTCTCGCCCGTACTCTTTCAGCCCGGCAATCAACTCCGGAATCAGTGTCTTATGTCCGGCTGCCAGTGACGACGCGCCAACAACATGCACATCGTTTTCTACCGCCAGGCGGGCTATCTCCTGCGGTGTTGAGAACATCGGGCTGAGATCGACATCGAAACCGACATCGGAGTAGGCGCTGGCAATGACCTTCGCGCCGCGGTCGTGACCATCCTGCCCCATTTTGGCAATCAAAATGCGCGGACGGCGGCCGTGAGTAGTGAGAAATTGCCGGGTCTGCTCAACAATGGCGTCGAATTCCGCTGCGGCATCCTTGCTTTGTTGATAGCTGCGGGTGATGACACCAGTGACGCACTGGCTGGGAACCAGATAGCGATCAAATGCGGCTTCCAGCGCATCGGAAATCTCCCCGAGCGTGGCGCGCAGCCGCGCCGCATGAACGGCGGCCGCCAGCAGATTTTCATTATGCTGTGCTGCATGGGTGAGCGCCGCCAGTGCATCGTGAACTGCCGCCGCATCACGCGTGCTGCGGATCTGCTCCAGCGCGGCGATTTGCTCATTGCGCACCTTCACATTGTCGATCTCCAGCACCGGCGTAATGGCCTCTTGCTCCAGCTTGTATTTGTTTACGCCGACGATCACGCGTTTACCCTGATCGATCTCTGACTGCGCCTGCGCGGAAGCTTCTTCAATCATGCGTTTCGGCAGCCCAACTTCGATGGCTTTCGCCATGCCGCCCACTTGATCGATTTGCCGGATAATCTCCCGTGCCTCTTTGATGATCTGAGCGGTAAGCGACTCGACGTAATAAGAGCCGCCGAGCGGATCGACCGTGCGGCAGATTTCCGCCTCTTCCTGCAAAATAATCTGGGTGTTACGCGCAATACGCGCCGAAAAATCTGTCGGTAGCCCAAGCGCTTCGTCAAACGCGTTGGTATGCAAAGACTGCGTGCCGCCGAGCGTGGCGGCGAGCGCTTCAATCGTGGTGCGAACAATATTGTTATAAGGATCCTGTTCCGTCAGACTCCAGCCGGATGTCTGACAGTGGGTGCGCAGCGCCAGCGACTTCGGATTCGTGGCGCCAAACTGACTGACGGCCTCGCTCCACAAATAACGGGCGGCACGCAGCATGGCGACGTTCATAAACAGATCCATGCCGATGCCAAAGAAAAAAGAGAGGCGCGGCGCGAAGTCATCAATTTTCAGCCCGGCGGAAATTGCGGCTTTAATATATTCAATGCCATCTGCAAGGGTGAACGCCACCTGCTGAACGCAATTTGCGCCCGCTTCGCCCATATGATAGCCACTGATACTGATGGTATTAAACTGCGGCATATTTGCCGAACACCAGGCAATAATATCGGCGATAATTCGCATTGACGGTTTCGGTGGATAAATATACGTATTCCGGCACAGATACTCTTTTAGAATATCATTCTGGATGGTGCCAGTTAATTTCTCCGGCGAGACGCCCTGCTCTTCAGCGGCAACAATATAAAAGGCCATAATCGGCAATACCGCGCCATTCATGGTCATGGAAACCGACATGGTATCCAGCGGAATATTATCGAAAAGGATTTTCATATCCTCAACGGTATCAATGGCGACACCCGCCTTACCCACATCGCCCACCACGCGCGGATTATCCGAATCGTAGCCCCGGTGCGTCGCCAAATCAAAGGCCACCGACAACCCCTTTTGCCCGGCGGCAAGATTACGGCGATAAAAGGCGTTCGATTCTCTTGCCGTTGAAAAACCAGCATACTGGCGAATCGTCCAGGGCTGAGCTGTATACATGGTAGCGCGCGGCCCGCGCGTAAAAGGTGGAAGCCCAGGCAGTGACCGGACAATATCCAGTTCGTCGAGATCCTCACGGGTATATAAAGGTTTAATGGCGATACCCTCAGGCGTCGGTTTTACCAGCGAATCAATCGTCTTTCCTTTCCGACTAAGCTCTTTATTCGCTATTTTTTGCCATTCCAGTTTATTTGACATAGACCACTCCATAATTCGAGGTCAATAAATTAACTGGTGAAAATAATAATTTTCGTCATTGTGGTTGTCGCCAGCAAAAAAGGACCTGCGGAAGTTCATTTTTTGCCGCAGGTCCTGATTAATTGATGAGATAAATATTTAGAGGGAACTTTGCTTTATTTACTGCGCCAGAGACCTGGCGCGCCTAAAAACCACAATACAATTAAGCTCTTTCTTATCCCCTGCCGCCAGTTTGCTCTCATTCCCGGGCAAATGCTCTTCACAAAAGCAGCAGGTGAAAGAGGTAAAATAAATGCACGATATATTTTCTTCTCTCCCCTACAGCCATTCAGAGACACGCCGATAACTAAATATCGGTTAAGGACGCCATCGCCCCTGGTCTCAGGTGCGTCCTTTTCTGCCGCCACACCTGCCTGGACAAAGATTCAGCAGTTACTTTTCATTTTGGATGAATAGCATATGCATAAACCTGTCTTTCGTAAGAAGCCATTATTGCTCGCGATGGCGGCTGCCTGGGTGTCATTCCCCCCTGTAACTCAGGCATCAATTGGTACTGAGATTTCCACAACAGAAGGTCAAAGTTCTTTTATCGGTTCATTTGATTCAGTGACGATCACCTCTACCGGAAGTGTCGTCAGCCCCACGGGTAACGCGCTCTCATTCCAGTCTGTTGATATGGGTACCTTTACCAACAACGGCACGATCATGAGTTCCGGCAGTAACTACAACGATTCCGGTATGTATATCGATGATAGTTCGTCTGTAGATCTGTTCTCCAACAACAGTTATCTCGCCGGTAATTCAGGCACTATTGGCGCTTACGGGCTGTATAACCGGGGAACCATCGGCACGCTGGAAAACAGTGTGAATGGCACGATTACGAGTAACGTCGCGCTGAATAACTTCGGAACAATTACCTCGCTGATCAACCAGGGGACGATTCAGGGCCCTAACAGCGGTGTGATTAGCTGGGGCACCATCACCGATTTCACTAACAACGGCCTGATTGATGGCGCCTACGCGGTGCAGAACGCCGGTACGATGACCAACGGGATCACCAACAATGGTACGCTGCGCGGTATCGATGCTGCTATTTACAATATCGGCGCGCTATCGGTCATTAATAACAACGGCACGCTGGCTGGCAACATCTGGAACAACACGTCAAACCCGTTAACCATTAATGGCGGCAGCAGCTACGACAGCCTGCTGACCGGCTATAACAGCGGTGGCAGGGTCTACAGTTCCGGAGCCGATCTGCACTTTGGCACCGGCAAGCTCACCGTGGATGATGATTTCCAGATGGGCACGCACAGCGTTATCAACGACGGTGCCTCTTTATTACTTAACCGTACGGTGACAATTAACGGTAATTACCTCCAGCAGGAACAAGGCGAGCTGGCTATCGGCGTCGCCGATGGCGCGGTTGCCAACGGTAATACGCAGGACAGCGGTTATGGCCGCCTGGTAGTGACCGGCGATGCGATTTTTGCCGCGCATTCCAGCGTTTCGCTGCTAACGACAGGCCAGAGCTACGGTTTTGCTAACGGCCAGCGTTTCCTGGTGGTGCAGGCCTCCGGTTCGGGAACGCAGTACAATGAGAACGCGCTGGCCTACCATGTCGCGGGTTACAACGGTACGGTGACCGGTAAAGCGGTAACGATTGATGGCACTAACAGTCTCGTGGTTTATCTCGACGGTCAGGATCCGGTAACCCCGACGGAACCAACGACACCGACGACACCAACAACGCCGACAGAACCGACGACGCCAACCACACCGACGACACCAACAACGCCAGTGGTTACCCCGAACACAGGTTTTGCCACGACACCAAATGCTATCTCCTCTTTGCGCGGGCTGGGTAACTACAGCGGTTTCTCTGAAGGCCTGCTCAATCTCTATAACGCCTCTATGGCGATCGGCAGCCGCGAAGAAGCCAACCGGGCCGGTGAGCAACTGTCGCCGGTACAGAACAGCGCCGCGAGCAGCACCGCAGCCGCAGCCTCTTCCGGCGCGCTGGCCGTGGTGAACAACCATATGAACAGCACGCGTCTCGCCCGTAACGGTTCACAAAGCGGTATTGCCACCGGTGATGATGCGCTGGATTGGGCCGTCTGGGGCCAGCCGTTCTACGGTAGTGCTCGCCAGGGCATGATTGATAACGTCAGCGGTTACACCGCGCATTACGGCGGTGTGGTGCTGGGAGCGGATCGTCAGATCGCTGACGACTGGCGTGTGGGCGGCGCATTCAGCTATGCGCACTCTTCCGTCAATGGCCGCGACAACCTGACGGGTAGCCATACGGATGTTGATGCCTGGAGTGGCATTGCCTACGCAAGCTGGAGCGGCAACCCGCTGTACGTCAACCTGACCGCCAGTGTCAGCACGCAGAGATATGACAGCCAGCGCCGCATCGGTTTCGACGGCTTTGCCGGCCAGGCGGATGGCAGTTTCAACGGGCAGCAAGTGATGACCAAAGCAGAAGTCGGCTACCCGATCTTCTTCGCCCAGGGAACCACGCTGACCCCGCTCGCTGCCGTCAGTTACAGCTACCTGCACCAGGATGACTATAAAGAGCACAGCGATCAGGGTGCCGCGCTGAAAGTTGATTCCAGCCATACGCAGTCGGTGCGCAGCTCGCTGGGCGCAAAACTGGAGCATAGCTGGAGCACCGGAATCGGCGATGTGGTGCCATTCGTGCAGGCGATGTGGACGCACGAATATGACCGCAGCCGCACAGCGACCAGCGCCAGCTACGTCGCCGATGCGCTGGGCGAAACGCGTTTCACCAGCTTTGGCGCCACGCCGGTGTCCGATACCGCGGATATCGGTGCCGGTGTGGCGCTGGTACAGAATGACGACCTGAGCCTCAGCGCGCGTTATGACCTTTCTACTGCGCCGCACTTCGACGCCCAGACAGTCAGCCTGCGTCTGCGTAAATCGTTCTGATGTGATGTAAACCTGGTGGGAGGGCAATAGCCTCCCACCGCAAAAGGCCTGCCGGGGAACGGCATGACATGCAATAAAGCCTTCCCCGCCAGGTCTCTTTTTTCTGTCATCCAGCTTGCAAACAAACGCAAAAAATACCCATCAGGGGGTATTTACACTATCCTTCATAAGAAAATACTTATTACTAATAAACAACATATTGATTCTGCATGCGATAAATTCACCACCGGCAAAGCAGGAATATAAAATATATTTAAAACCAACGTTTCATATTATTGGTTACTGCTACTCAAAAAACATTAACCTATAGAAAAAAAACACTGTTTTTATGATACCCAGGCTAATAATTTAAGGAAAAATTAATATTCCCGCGTTCGCAAAAATTAAAAGAAGAATGAAGTTTGATAACTATCACAAAAAAGTATCAACGGTGCTATTTGCATTAAATAAAACGTATCTCAGGCCGTTAATGTAAAAAGACCCGGCGTATTTTATTCATCACAAGAAAAGGGTGAAGCATGCATGTTCTCGATGATAAAAACCTGCCTTCGCTGGCTGGTAATACGCATGGAATACTCAAGCAGACAGCGACATTGATGCTGGCGCTGATGACATTCATCTTTTTTACCATCCTCTTCACCCTCATCCAGACAAAAAGCGATCTTCAGCAAACTGAACAACGGCAAAAAATGCACTTGCTGACTAAAGCGCTTGAAAACAGACAGGAAAACTTACGATTACACCTTGCTGATTACGCCAACTGGGATGACGCTTTTCAAAATCTGACAAGCACCGTAAATGTGCACTGGGCATGGGACAGACAGAACCTGGGAAAATCGCTTTTTAATAAGTTTCAGTATGAAGGCGTTTTTGTCCTCTCACCGGATGGCATAACCCGCTATAGCGTGCTGGATGGGCAGCCCGGGCAGGTTTCCTTTGAAACATGGTTAGGCGTCAATCTGACCGACTCGTTAATAACAACATTAGCCAACAACCAAGGAATAGCGTTCTCCCGGCTGATCACTATCCATGACCAACCCACGCTCGTCGCCGCATCATGGATCACGTCGGATGATTATGCGGCTGCCGGGATAAATCCTTCAGAGCATGCGGTAATGATCTTTGTCGATAAGCTTACGCCACAAAAGTTTCAGCAACTTGGTGACGAATACGAAATCAAGGGGTTACATACTTTGCCGCCTGAAGTGGCATCAATGCGCAAAGATACGATGTTTCTCACCGCCGGAAACGATCGCATTTATGTCGAATGGCAGAGCAAAAACCCCGTCGAAACACTGTTAAGCAAAGTGTTGCCTTTACTGGTGCTATTGATGGTGGTTTCCGTGCTGTTGGCCATTAGTTTAATGCGTAAAGCGTTAACAAAAGCGCGCATGAATGATGAAAAAACCTTTCTGCTGGAACAAAGTCGCGCAGCGTTATCCGCCAGCGAACAGCGTTTCAGGGATATTGTTGAAACCACCACGGACTGGATCTGGGAAGCCAATGAAAACTTTAATCTTACCTGGATTTCTGCCCGCTTTCCGGTGATCACAGGCCATCGCATCGATGAGTGGCTGGGACGCAGCTTTACCGATTTTTTAGTCGACAGCCAGCAAACAATCAGCAACTGGTTAACGCTGCCGCATCCGGGCGATTATTTAACGTTGTCGCACTGCTGCTATGTTTCCGCGCTCGGCAGCCAGCGCTACTGCAATATCACGTTAAAAAGAATTACCCTGCCGGATGGCGCGATCGGTTTTCGTGGTACGGCTTCGGACGTGACGCTGGAGGTGGAGTCCAGTGAGCGTATTCGCTTCCTCTCCCACCACGATGAGTTAACGGGCCTGCCGAATCGCGCCATGATGCAAGAGTTCCTCGACGGGAAACTGCACTCGCGCGGCGAAGCAAATAGCACGCTGGTGATGCTCAGCCTCGATCTGACCGATTTTAAACTGGTCAATGATATCTACGGGCATGACGCTGGCGATAAGGTGCTGGGCGAGGTGGCGCAGAGATTGCGCAACTGTTTACGCGCAACCGATCTGGTCGCACGCCAGGGCGGTGATGAATTTATTATTATCGCGCCTGCGATTCATAAAAAAGAGGATATCCGTACGCTCTGCCAGCTTATTATTGCTGTCATCAACAAGCCGTTTATCGTGTCCGGCAATGAAGTCTCTCTCGGCGTCAATATCGGCGCGGCGCAATCACCACAAGATGCTCTGACGGCCAGCGATTTATTACGCTACTCAGATATTGCTCTGTATGAAGCCAGAAATCTCGGCAATAACAGTTTTGTTTTATATCAGGCTGACATGGCGAAACAGATCGTCCAACGACGCGAACTGGAAAATGAATTACGGGAAGCGATTAAGGAAAATCAATTATTTCTCGTATATCAGCCTCGCTTCGACATCCGTGCAGGCTGCATTAACTCTGTCGAAGCGCTGGTGCGTTGGCTACACCCGCGTCACGGGTTACTGATGCCGGATCAGTTTATTCCCCTGGCCGAGGAGTCAGGAATTATTACCGACCTGACGGATTGGGTGCTGGTCAATGCCTGTCAGGACATCGGCAGAGAATTTAACCATATTTCTGTATCGGTCAATATTTCCCCGATGGAATTCAAAGCCAGCGATGTTATCGCACGCATTAAAAACGTACTGGCGACAACTCATTTTCCGGCGGCGCGCCTTGAACTGGAAGTCACTGAAAACGTGACATTATGTAGCCCAGAAAACGCACAGATCGTCATGCAGGAATTAAAAACCTTAGGTATCCGGCTGCTGATTGATGATTTCGGTACCGGTTATGCCTCGCTTTATTACCTGCACAGTTTTCCTTTTCATGGAATTAAAATCGACAAGTCATTTATCTTCGCGATGAACGATTCGGAATCAGCAAAGAGTATTGTGGAAAAGGTCATTGGACTTGGCAAGGATTATAACCTTGAGGTAACCGCTGAAGGTGTTGAAACACAAGAGCAATTGCAGCAATTAATAAAATACAAATGTGACATTGCACAAGGATATTACATAGGCCGTCCAGTCTCATTAGAGGCCGTCAAGGATAACCTGCACATTATTGAATGTAATATCGAAGCGAGGTGTGATGCAGCCCTATAACAACCAACAATAATTGCAGTTTGAGAAGTGAACTCTTTTTCTTGCGGCGCGCAGCGGCGCCGTAAAAAAGCTTACCCAATACGTAGTGGGGAAATACGATGAAAATACTTCGCGATATAACAATCAGAAAAATGGTTTTACTCATCCTGGTGCTGTTCAGTTGCATCTGGGGCATCGCCACGGCAATGACCTTATTTAACTTCGCCACCATCGAAAATTTATTAACGCAGAACACCGCGCAAAAAAACGCATACTCTTATCTGGTTAAAGGCAATGATCAATATTTCCGTACCGTAACACGCATGCTGCGCGCCATGGATTATCGCCTGACCGGTGATGATGCCAATGCAGATAAGACGTTGATTTCCGCTGGCAAAGCTCTGGAGATCAGCCAGGATATGCTGGCTAAGTTCCGCCAGAGCGGCCATCCTGGCGTCAGCGATGAGGTTGTTCAGAGCATGGCTCAGGACTGGGAAAGACTGCTGAACAACGGCATTATTCCTATGTATAAAGCCGCACAGGATAAGCAGGCCGACCAGTTCCGCGAACTGTTTCGCAAAACCTATCCGCCGCTGAGTGTGCAATTTGGCGTGACCGCCGAAAAATATACACAAGCGATTCAAAAAGATGACTTCTTAAACCAGACCACGGCGAAAGTCAGTTTTAACAAACTGGTGCTAATCAGTGCGTTAGTCGCCGGTGTTGTGACGCTGTTCTTAACCGATCGTTATCTGGTCAATTATCTGGTTAAACCACTTGATACCATTGCGCGGCACCTTGAAACCATTGCCAGCGGCAAGCTGCACACCAGGCTCGAAGAGTTTGGGCGTAACTGCGCCGGTCGTTTGATCCCCTTTATTCAGGGGATGCAGGAAAATCTTTCCAGAACGGTACAGGCGATTCAGGGTAGCTCAACCACCATCTTTACCAGCACCAACCAAATACGCACCGGGAACGAAGAGCTTTCCGGTCGCACGGATCAACAGGCCGCAGCGCTTCAGCAAACCGCCGCCAGTATGGAAGAGCTGACCTCGACCGTCAGAAACAACGCGCATAACGTACGCGAAGCACAAAAACTGGCCGGAAACGCCCGGCAGGTGGCGGAACAAGGCGGAGATATTACATCGACGGTTGTCGCCACGATGCACGGTATTTCGGAAAGCTCGCAGAAGATTGCAGACATCACCAGCGTCATAAACAGCATCTCTTTCCAGACCAACCTGCTGGCACTGAATGCGGCAGTGGAAGCGGCGCGCGCCGGTGAACAGGGGCGTGGCTTTGCCGTCGTCGCCAGCGAAGTGCGCTTACTTGCGCAGCGTAGCGCCCAGGCCGCTAAAGAGATCGAAGCGCTGATCAGTGAATCCGTTAAGAGAGTGCAAACGGGCGCAGAGCAGGTACAAGAGGCCGGCGAGGCAATGTCGACCATTATCAGTACCGTGGGTCAGGTCAATGCCTTGATGGGTGAAATCACCATTGCTTCCGACGAGCAGAGCAAAGGCATCGATCAGATTGGCCAGGCGATGACAGAAATGGATCGGGTGACGCAGCAGAACGCAGTGCTGGTTCAGGAAGCCAAAGCGAATGCCATCGCACTTGAAGAAGAAGCCGGGCGATTAAACGACGCCATCGCGCTCTTTGATTTAGGAGGCAACCCCGTGACTGCCCTTCCCGGACAGGCAGCCAAAACCGCCACGAAGGCAAATCCTCCTTCGCGCAAAACAACCCGTAACGCGACTGCCAACGAAAACTGGCAATCCTTTTAAACCTGACGCGCTGCGGCGTTGATTACCCGACGCCGCCAGCGACGCTGACGTTTTAGCATGGGAGAGACAACGTGAATTTCCAGATCCGATATGCAAGCAGCGAACTGACTGACCCCGTGCTGGCGGTTGCGGAATTTGCCCGGCAGATGCTTCCCGCTGAGCCAGAAACGATCCTTTTCTTCTGTTCCCCGGACTATGACCTGAATATTCTGGGCCGAGAGATGCAAAAAACCTTTCACTGCCCCTGTATTGGATGTACCTCCTCCGGGCAGATCGGCACCGAAGGTTTTCAGCACTCCGGGATATTAGGGCTGGGTCTGAGCGCCGCTTTTCGCACCCGCCATTTTGTGATTCACCCCCTGAATGATTACTCCGCGACCATTGCAGAGATTGCCGAGGAGATCCATCGCGACACCGCGGCCAGACCCACTTTGCAACGCTTTGGTTTGTTACTGGTTGATGGCTTGTCGATGGCTGAGGAACGCCTTATCGCTAATCTTTATCAGCAGACAGGAAATATTCCGGTTATCGGCGGTTCTGCGGGTGACGATCTGCGTTTCGAAAAGAGCTACGTCTATAACGGTAAAGGTGAGTTTATCTCCGATGCCGCGGTGTTCGCGGTCATCGAAACCTCCTCGCCGGTGGCGATTTTTAAAGTTCAGCACTTCGAACCCAGTAAGGTGGAATTAATCATTACCGAGGCCGATCCTGAAAAACGGCTGATCCGGGAAATTAACGGCGAACCTGCCGCGCAGGTGTATGCCGAATCGCTGGGCATCACCGTTGCAGAATTAACGCCCACCGTTTTTTCCCGCAATCCGCTGGTGCTCTCTTTTGGCGACGAACCTTATGTCCGCTCGATCCAGAAAATGAACGACGATCTCTCGCTGACCTGCTACTGCGCAATTGAAGAAGGGTTGATCGTCTCGATTGGCATTGCGGAAGATCCGCTCGAAACCTTTAACAAGGCGCTGGAAAAAGTTCATGAAACCATACCGGAACCGGCGGTGATTATTGGCTGCGACTGTATCCTGCGGCGTTTGCAGTTTGAGCAGGAGGAGCTTGACCTGCAGATCGGCAATTTTATGGTGCAAAACCGGATCGTGGGTTTCTCAACCTATGGCGAGCAGTACAACGGACTGCACGTCAACCAGACATTCACGGGCGTGGCAATAGGAGGTAAATGATGTCTCCATCTGAAGCAGTTGTTGCAACACTCTCCCTAACCGATTATCAGCGCAAACTTGTCGCGCGGGATAAAACCATCGAGGTATTAAAGCGACGCATCGCGCAGGAAAGTCGGCACAACCAGATGACCCCGTTCGCTATTCTTGAGCAGAATGTGGGCCTGGAGAAAGTGGTCGCACGTAAAACCATCGAACTGGAAAACGAGCGCCATGAGTTAAAGAAAGCGCTTGCTGAGCTGCGCCTCACGCAGGCACAGCTTCTACAGGCGCAAAAGATGGAGTCCATCGGCCAGCTCGCCGCCGGGATCGCCCACGAAATTAACACGCCCACGCAGTATGTTTCTGACAACGTCGGGTTCGTGAAGACCGCCAACCGTTCGCTGCTCAACCTGCTGGATGCGGCGATCGCCATGGCTGCCGTGATGCGGGAAAAAATGGCCGATGAGCCAACGCTTACCGCCTTCGATACCCTCCTTAAGAGCAGCAAAATTGAGTTTCTGCGCCATCAGATCCCCCAGTCTTTAGATGAATCACTCGACGGGCTTGGCCATATCTCCCGGATTGTCGCCGCCATGAAAGAGTTCTCTCATCCCTCGCAAAATAAAAAGGAGTACGTGGATATACGCGACATCATCAATACCACTGTGACCGTCGCCCGCAACGAGTGGAAATACGTGGCGGAACTGGAAACCCGCTTTGCCGATGATTTGCCGCTCCTGCCCTGTCTGCGCGACATGGTTGGCCAGGCGATACTTAACCTTATCGTCAATGCGGCGCACGCCATTGCGGACAGCCTCCAGACCCGCGAGCAGGAAAAAGGGCATATCGTTGTCTCTGCGGAGCAGGTCGGCGATATGATGGAGATCCGCGTCGCCGACGATGGCACCGGCATCCCTGAGGCAATACGCGAACGCATTTTCGATCCCTTCTTCACCACCAAAGCGGTCGGCAAAGGCACCGGCCAGGGGCTGGCCATTGCCTATTCGACCGTGGTGGACAAGCATAATGGGCAGATTCGCTGCGAATCGAAACCCGGTTCGGGCGCCACATTCATCATGCGTTTTCCCCTCGTCGTGCAGCAGGAGGCATAAGTATGCAGGTGATGTTCGTGGATGACGAAGCTCGCATCCTCTCGGGTATTGAGCGCGCCTTAATGATGCAGGACAGCGAGTGGCAATGCCGCTTCGCTACCAGCGGTCATGAAGCGTTGAGCCTGCTGGAAGAAACCCCTGCCGATGTTGTGGTGTCGGATATGCGTATGCCGCTGATGGATGGCGCGGAGTTCCTGTCGCAGGTTCGTGACCGCTGGCCCGGCACGATCCGGATCATTTTGTCCGGTTACTCCGAACCCGAGGCCACGGTTCGTATGCTCGGCGTTGCGCACCGTTTCGTCTCCAAACCCTGCGACAGCACGCAATTACTGGCGATGGTGGCAAACGCGCTGGCGTTGCGCACGCTTTTCAAGGATCCCACCGTCGTCATGCTGGTCGGGAAAATTAACCAGCTTCCGCCCGCCCCGAAAGTATTTACGGAAATTAACCGACTCCTTGCCAACCAGGGGACGAATACTCGGGAAATTGCCGAACTGCTGGCGAGCGATCCGGCGCTAAGCGCCCGGATTATGCAACTGGCAAATTCCGCCTGGTTCAGCCGGGGAGCACATATTCATGACATTGGTAATGCGATCGTTCACCTGGGGCTGGAACAAGTGAAGTTGCTGGTACTCGCGTCCCAGGTTTATGCCGATGCCGCTACCGATCCCTATGTGGATAAGCTACAGCAGACCGCCCTTCGCGCCTCAATGCTGGCGGCGCGTATCTCCAGGCATCAGGAACGGGAAGCCACTGCGGCGCTGCTGGCCAATATTGCGCTACTCATTCCAGAATTAAGAACCACCAGCGACGAGGCGACGACTGAGCAGGGTGATATCCCGCTGCGCGCCGCCATCGGTGCCTATTTACTGGCGCTATGGGGGCTGCCGATGGACATTGTTGAAGCCGTCGCAGGCCATGTACAACCTTCACGCTCAGCAGAAAAAACCTTTGGCATGATCGGTGTCGTCCATGTTGCGGTCACCCTTGCCAATCATGGCGTTCCCGATAAACGTTATCTCGAACAAACCGGCATGCTGGACCAACTGCCCGCATGGCAGGAGATGCTCAATGACTGATACTTCCTTACCCCGTGTGTTATGCGTCGACGATGAACCCAATGTGCTCGCGGCCATCACGCGAAATCTGTTTGATGTATTTGATGTGGTGACCGCGCACAGTGGTGAAGCCGGTCTGGATGCGATTCGCAGCGGAGAACCTTTTGCGGTGATCCTCTCCGACATGCGCATGCCGGGAATGGATGGCGCGACTTTTTTGTCCAGAGCGCGGGAAGTCTCGCCGGACAGCGTGCGGATCCTCCTTACCGGGCAGGCCGATGTGGAGTCCTCTATCGCGGCAATTAATAAAGGCGCTATTTTCCGCTATCTCTGTAAACCGTGCCCAAAAGAGGATCTGATAGCGACGTTGAATGACGCAGTTCGTCAGTACCGGCTCGTGTGCGCAGAAAAAGAGCTCCTGGCGACCACGCTTTCTGCTTCGGTAAAAACGCTCACAGAAATACTGGCGATGGTTGCCCCCTGGGCTTTTCAGCGCGCAGCTTTTGCGCAGTCCTGCGTCCGCCACGCATTGCCGAAACTGGGGTGGCACGATGAGTGGCTTTACACTCTCGCCGCGTCGTTAAGTCAGATCGGCTGCGTTGGCATTCCTGCCGACATCGTCCAGGCTGATGCCGCACAGCGTAAATTGACGCCGGAGGAGGAAAAACTGCTGCATGAACATCCGGACGTTGCGGGCCGACTGGTGGAACAAATCCCGCGTCTTGAACTGGTTGCGGCAATTATTCGTCACCAGGCGAAAGAAGCGCCCGCCAATGCACCGTTAGAAGTGGTACGCGGCGCTCAGCTACTGCGCGCCGCACTGGAGCTGGAACGGCACGCCGCGCGCGGCTGGAGCCTGGAGCGTCCGTGGGAAATCCTGCGTGCGGCGCGTCCGGCGCTGCCTGAATATCTCATCAAAGCGCTGTCAGATTTTCGCTCGAATGTGGAGGGGGTTCGCTCCGCGCGTATCCGTGAATTGATGCCGGGCTGGGTTGTCGATGAAGATATTCGCACCACAAATGGATTAATGGTACTGACCAAAGGTCATGAACTGACCGATACCGCGATCTCCGCTCTTCAGCGCCTGCTCGCCGCGAACGCCGTCGAAGAGCCCATCCGGGTGCGCGGCCTGCCGGGTAAAAACGCGTCCTGAAGATGTGCCCCGCCGGGAGAGCGCTTTCTGCCCGGCGCTAATCTGCCCAAATCCCCTTGTTCAACGGCTGTCAGACGTGATTCTGACGGCCTGATTGCCGTCACATTGCTGGCGGCATCATACAAATTCCGCGCAGGACGATAAGCGAGCTTGAAGTCGCGGCAAGCATTAGTACCAGGATCATTAAATTTCTGAATCAGGATACAGAAATTTGCGATTAGTGAATTGTATGAAGGTAAGTTATAACATGCATAAGGGATATGACTTCTGACAAGCACTAACTTCTTTCACTGGCAGAAACGATGTCGCGTCTGCCAGTTTTTATTTTCCACTTCGTTTGTGACAGCCAAATGAAACGGAAAATAAAAAAGGCCCGCCTGAGCGGGCCCTGAAAAATGATACATAACGTCAATTATTAAGCCTGATGTTCAATGGCTTTCTGTGTATTCTCAATTGCAATTTTGCGTGGTTTTTCGCTTTCCGGGATTTCCTGGTAAATGGAAACCTGCAAGATCCCGCTTTCCAGTTTTGCATTACTGACTTTGGTATGCTCCGGCAAAGTGAAACTCAAACGAAAATCAGAACGGCGGATGCCTTTATAGATCCAGCCCTGCTCATCCTGCGATTCATTTTCAGCGCGTTTACCAGAAACATTCAGCGTTCCGCCGACCGTCTCGATTTCGAGTTCGTCTTCCTTCCAGCCAGGTACGCTTACATTTAACAGATAATTGCTTGCATCGATTTTTTTCAGGTCATAAGCGGGTAGTGAAGTGACCGGAGAGTCGCCCGTTAACTGACTGAACAGCCTGTCGATACGATTAAAACGGTCAGCAAAAACAGAATCGGAAAAGCCCGGAAGTGCTGACAAGGTTCTGAGTGCCATAATTAACCTCCTGAATAATCAATTCAAAAGTTCAACGTAAAGGCAAGCGTTGCTTGTCCGATCCAATAGATAATTCCTCCCGCCCGTTTTTCAAGACCACAAAATAAAAATTTTTTGCGTATGCGTTCCGGGCAACCGCACTGGCAGTGACAAACCTGCAGGGATGGAAAGTGGGTGAAAATAGTGGCCTGCATAAACAACTGACCAGACCAACAGGAAGAGATTAAGTGCCCTGCTCCATCTGAGCGAACAACGTATTGCCGATCGGTTATGCGTCATCCACTCGCGTAACATTTACCTGCAGAGTGCTTGTCTGTTGACCATTACCCGAGATCGTCACTATTTTGCTGACCAGGTGCGCTACCCATCCGAACTTTTTGGCTCACCTCCTGATTTCCCTTCAATTTCTGTGATCTCCCGGTCCAGTTTGGCCATGGCTTGTTCTGGTTTTATTTGCCTAACTGAACGATATTTAATATTCACATAGCACAGGTACTCGCGACAGAGCATTTCTTGTTTGCCGGTGAGCGCCAGAGTATTTCGTAAGGAGAGATTATGAAGCCAGTAGAAGAAGCGATTGATGATCTGCAATCCCGTGTTTTAGCGTATGAAATAATTTTTCAGTCCATTTGCTCAGAACTGCCGCAATTGTTCATCGATAAAGCCAAAGAGAACATTCAGCTTAACTTCAAAGCATTTGAATCTGGCACACATTCTGAAGCCGGGAAAGCAAAGCTTGAAGCGGCGAAAGCAGTCGCATCCAGAATTATAGGCTCGAAGCTTTAACTCTCCTCCCACGCAGATCCTGAGGTGGAGAGGAATCAACAGTAATTTCTTCTCCGCTTTGTTTCTTCGCCGCCGCGAAGTGGAACTATTCCGCGCACTCAGGGCGTAAGTAACGCCATTCGCCTGTTTCGGTCTCAACGCACGTAGCCGTTAACGGTTTATTGATGATCCCATCAGGAAGGAATTTTGCTTCTGAATGGCGCAGGATTTGGGGCCAGGGTCAGTACCACCCCGTCATCTGAACCGGGGCGGATCGAAGGCATATTTATGAGTGAGCAACGCGCTGCCGGGAAGCCCAGGTCGCACAACGTTCAGAAGCTATATGTCACCTTCAGGCTGCCAGTGGGCGAGGCTTTTCGTTGCACTATTGGGCTGTTGCGTGCATCACCAGCCAACTGCGTAAAGCCTGCGGCAGCAACCACGCTCCAGTCCTGGTTGAGCTTGTGCGTCCAGTCAACATTCATTGACCAGGCATAAATGCCCGATCCGGCATCATATCGGCTAAACCCCGATGCGGCCGACTGCGATGCACTGACCCCGTAGTAAGTCTGCATATACTTGCTGGTTCCCCAACTGCCGGTCAGCGCCAGCGTCACGGAATTTTTCGATGACTTATAGAACGGGCTGATAATACTGAAATGCAGGGCCTCACCGTTGCTTCGCTGAGAAATCGGCACCTCAGCCTGCAATTGCACATTAAGCCAGTCGGTCACCTCGTACCCCAGGCCAGGCACACCGAGAGCCGAGCCTTTGATGTCACCCATACCTCGCAAGTCGTCGCTGCCGTCGCTGATCGCGTCGCTGTCCACGTTACGATCCTTACGGCCAGGGCGATAGCTCAGCGCAGTGCTGTAATTCCACTTGCCGATGTTGTTGCCGTAACCGATACCACGCGTGGTGCTGACGAAGAAACCATTTGCCATAGCGTAATCAAGCACCAGGGCAGTCGTGACGCGGCTTTCATCCGAACCAGAATAGCGTGGCGCAACATCCACGCCGCCTCCCAGGGTCAACTCGTTGCCCGGTTTCAGTTCTGCCGCCAGTATTGGGGTCGCCAGTAAGGCCAGCACAGCTCCCGGCAACATTTTTTTCAGCATGCGCCCCGAGAGTGAATGGGGGAACTTATGACACAGTTCGATGTTTCTCATGAAAGAAGTCCTTGTGGATTCAAATGATTACGATACAAGCGGTTTTTAAACGCCAGAACGCTCAGTTTGAATGCGCACCCTAAAGTTCTCATGAGCCCAAAATGAAGAAAGACTGAAGCAAGTACAGGGGCTGCAAACCTGATAGATTTCCTGATACCGTTTTTTTCTTCAGACGTTCTTCATTCACTGTTGATACCGTAACCATTGTGAAAATTCTCCTCATCGAAGACGACCTGGATCTCGGCAATGGCGTGCGTATTGCCCTTGCAGATCAAGGATTAGATGTCATATGGGTTCGCCGCAAAGTGGATGCACTGCATCAACTTGATGTCTGCGCGCCAGAACTGGTATTGCTCGATCTCGGGCTGCCCGACGGCGATGGCATGAGCCTGATGGCAAGCTTGCGTCAGCAGCTCAAGGGGATACCCGTCATCATCCTGACCGCACGAGGCACCCTGCAAGATCGCCTCTCCGGGCTGGATGCCGGTGCAGACGACTATCTCGTCAAACCTTTTGTTCTCGCCGAGTTGCTCGCCAGGGTGAGAGCACTTGCGCGCCGCAGTTACGGTTTTCAGAATGAGGTGATAGAAATTCGAGGGTTATCTCTTCACGTGCCGACGCGTCGCGTGACAGTGAGTGAACGTAATGTTGAGTTGACGGCAAGTGAGTACGCGCTGCTTGAAACGTTAATGTTGCGCACTGACCGCGTACTGACACGAGGGTTTCTGGAAGAAAGGATATTCGGCGCAAAAGAAAACATGAGCAATGCTCTCGATGTGCATATGGGGAATTTGCGGCGCAAAATCGGCGGCGGCTATGTGCGAACGGTGAGAGGCGTAGGGTATGTCATTGATACCGTACCGATTCAGAAAGGAACAGGCTGATGCGAAATTTTTGCCGCCGCCTGAAAACCCCGACGCTTGTACGGCGAATTATGATCGCCCAGATGCTACTGCTTACGCTGCTTTGGTGTCTTTTTCTGACCTACATTTTGTGGGAAAACTTGCGTAGCCCCTCTATGTTATTGGGCAATAAAACTTACGAAACCATTCTTACGTTGGTTGATCGGATGGACGATCGCCCACAGGATCTCACCGATGTGCTGGAAAAGTTCAGCAAGGCGTTGCGGGAAGGTTATGGCGGAGGCGAAGATCCGGAACTGTCGATCAGCCTCATTGTTCGGAAGAATAAAGCGATAATTTATTCATCGGATGGCGCTCCAACGGGGGTGAAAAACACCCTATACGGGAAAATTCAGAGCATTGAGAGTGAAGGCCGCACCTGGACTAGCCGTACCCTAAAATCCGGCAATTCCGACGCGGAGGTCACGCTCGTCACCCCTGCCGGCGGCTGGAACTTCTTTATTTACCTGAACTCGCGTGGATACTACATATTGCCGCTGCTGGTATGCATTCCTTTTCTTTTGTTTCCCGCGTGGCTGTCAATCCGCATTGCAATGCGCCCCTGGAACAAGGTGGTCAATGAAATTGCCTCACGAACTCCAGAAGATCTCTCTCCCTTAAAAGCAGTGCCAAAGCACAGGGAGCTTCGCCAGATGGTGGATGCTGTTAATGTTTTTCTTGCCAGAGTGCGGGAAAGCACGGAAAGGGAACGGGTTTTTATTGCCGATGCCGCTCACGAGCTGCGTACCCCCCTGGCTGCGATGAGAATCAATGTTGAGGCTTTACAGTCTTATGTTAGCCGCGATAGTCAACAGGAGTTGCTTGCAGGGATTATTCGCAGCAACAGCCGTGCGGCTCGTCTCGTCAATCAGTTGCTGCTGCTGATGCACAGCGAAGCGCGCATTGACACGGTTATGGAGCCTGTGCCGCTGACCACACTGATACAAGAGCGAATGGCGATGCAGGCACCGCTGGCTGCCGAGCGCGGGATTGAGCTTGAATTCTACTCGCATGATGAGATCTGGGTGACAGGCGTCCGAGAACGCCTGATGTCGCTGCTCGACAACGTCATTGAAAATGCCGTCAAGTACAGTCCTGAGGGCGGCCGGGTTGAGGTAGAGGTACGATCATTAGATGAATCCACGCAGCTACGTGTCTCCGATGCCGGGCCCGGCATTCCCGTTGAATTGAGAGAGCGCGTGTTCGATAGATTTTTTCGCGATCCCAATCAGATGCAAAGCGGGAGTGGATTAGGGCTTGCAATAGTCAAAGCGGTTGCGCAGCTACACAACAGCAGCGTGTACCTAAGTACGTCTGCAGAAGGTGGCCTCATGGTTACTGTTGACTTCCCAAACCGCAGGCCAGCCTGAAGAAAACACCATGTTGTCTATGCAATAACATGCCCCAATTCGGTTGTTCCAAATCCCTTCAATATTGTTCCAGGGTGGTTCCATATATAAATCATATAACCCAGTTAATACATAAAGTTACTGCCTAAAAACATATATAGAACAACCGGAACAACAGGAACGGCCTGGTAACCTCGCAGCTTAAGGAGTAATAGTCAGATAAGTTGAATTCCCTTAGCTTTGAGGTGGGCTTATGCAGACTAACAAGCGTGATTCCGATGAGATGGCGAAGGCTATCGGCTACGTCGTGATGGAGTTAGCAAGGACAGGATGCGCTATCACGGAAGACACAATCAATGCGCGTCTGGACAGCGTGCTGCACAAAAATGCCAGCGTTGCGAACGAAAGTGTTGAGCTACCAAAGTCGCTCAGGTTTAACGAGTCATTGTGCGGGTAGGTTGCCCCTGAAGGCAGCTAATCAAACCACGTTATTGGCGTAGCGTTCAATGATACGGCCAATCATCATAAATGGGGGGCGTGCATACAAAAGCCCGGCACCGTCCTGCAGATACGTTAACACCTGTTATCACGAAAATGAGAGTTGATGGCCTGAGGCACAGATGGGCCAGCTGGCTTATTCAGTCAGGAGTGCCCTTGCCTCTCCTGCAGGAAACAAGAGCATGATACGTTGATTTTGCTGGCTGAGTCCGAAATGGGAATAGACCGCAAGACACCCCGAAGCCAGAAAACGCAACGGGCCGCCAGGCCCGTTGTGGTGATTACTATTGCAGTTCCTTCACTCTGGCGCGCTGCGCCTGTTTGCAATAATGGTTGTAATGTTCCAGGAACCACTGTTTCTGCTCTTCGGTCATATTGCCGGTCACGGCATCAATATCAACTGGCTGGCCCATGGCATACATACGGGCAAAACTGCGTGCCAGAAAATCAAAATTCCTCACTGCGTTCAGGTCTTGTTTTTTCATTCGCATACTCCTTCAGTCCGCGGACGTGCTGTGTAAGGCCATATGCTTCTCTGTCTTAAGTATTGTCTTATAAAATGGACATTTCATAAGCAATGCGTGCCTTCGCGATGACCCGATTGTCCATAACGTCACCGTGCGCACAGAGTGAAAAAAAAACCTCGCTGAGTATCCACACAGATCACACTCCTTAAGCAAAATTATTTCCCTGCGTATGCCGCGTGTTAATATTGATGGGATAAATCTTTCTTACCGAATACCGAGGCTTCGATGCTGGAGAATGCAACCATCTGATAATCAGCTTTCCGACCTTTGCGGCCGGGCTGGTTATCACTGCGCTAAACACTCACGCTAACCCCCCAGGGTGTTGGCAGGTTTTGCACAAGATGATTACAGGCATTTTCAGCATGAATATTTCCCGTCAGGAACAACGTACCCTGCATGTCCTTGCTAAGGGCGGGCGTATCGTTCATACCCGCGATACGTCCGGTCGCGTCACCGCCGTTGAGTGTTATACCCGTGAAGGGCTATTGCTCAGCGACTGCACGCTCGCCGTCTTTAAGAAACTGAGAAGCAAAAAACTGATCCGCTCGGTAAAGGGTCAGCCCTATCGCATTAACCGTACCGGTCTCAGCAATGTCCGCGCACAGCTGGACAACCAATAATTTATGTTAAGCAATCCCCACCCGCTGGTGGGGATTGCTGCCGGCAGGTTATCCGTTTCAACGTTGTGGGGATCTTCCCCCTATAGATTCTTATAGCCTGCCGAGTTTTTCCTTGCCTGCTATACTTCGACACACTAAATTACAAAGAATTAACAGTACGTTACATTTAGCTTCGTTGCATAAACCCCTTATTAACAAGGGGTTATACAGGAAAGGCCGATAAGCGTGATGAAAGTGAATATGTCGATTTATCGCTGTACCCTGGGGCTGTTTTTAATGAGCTCACTGTTTCACATGACCCAGGCCCTGGCTGCCGATCCGCTTCTGACCTCCCCTTCTGCTGGCGACACCGCGCAAACGCATACCGATAATCAGGCACGCGGCATTCTGGCGGCAGTCGATCAAGCGACCCTCTCCAGCGAACTGGCTGGCCGCATTGTGGAGATGCCATTCAGAGAGGGCGAAGCGTTCAAAAAAGGGGATATCCTCGTGCGCTTCGATTGCAGTATTTACCAGGCACAGCTTGCCGCATCGCAGGCGGCGGCCAGAGCAGCCGAAGCTGAACTCAGCCAGAACCAACAGCTGGCGCAACTCAAGTCTGTCGGCAAGCACGCCGTGGCGCTCTCCGCCGCTCATTTAGCCCAGGCACAGGCCGAAAGCCAGGTGTATCAGATTCAGGTCAATCGCTGTCGTATCACCGCGCCGTTTGATGGCCAGGTCGTGAAACGCCGCACGCAAACCTTCGAGAGCGTTGCTCAGGGCACGCCGCTGCTGGATGTGGTGAACAATCGCCACCTCGAAATTAACTTGCTGGTCTCTTCCCGCCTGTTGTCGGCGCTCAAACCCGGATTGACCTTTACCTTTACGCCGGATGAAACCGGTAAACCATTGCAGGCCAGCATCGCACGGCTCGGCGCGCGTATTGATGAAAGCAGCCAGACCATCGGCCTGATCGGTACGCTGGTCAATGCCGACGCCAGCCTGATGGCGGGCATGAGCGGCACGGCGCAGTTCCCGGAGGCGAAGTGAGTACTTCCCCCACGCCGGCTACAGCCAGTGCGACCGTCTTTGCCCGTTTTCTTGATATCGAACAGCAGGCCAGGGCCGCTGCCAGCAGCGAAGAGCTGGCGTACTGCATCGTCAACGACAGCCAGCCGCTGTTCGGCTATCGTCACGCCGCACTCGTTATTAACGGTCGGGTGCGCGCGGTAACGGGTGTCACTCAACCCGCTCCCCACGCGCCGTTTGTGGCGTTTATCGAACGTGCCTGCGCCCGTTTGCAGGCAGTTGAGGGCAAACCACTCAACCAGTGCGGCGTCATTGAAGCGGTGCAACTCGACGAACAAAGCCGCAGCGACTGGCTGACCCTCTCCGCCCCCGAAGCCCTGTGGTCACCGCTTAAAGACCGCCAGGGAGAAGGGTTTGGCGGCATCTGGTACGCGCGCGAACAACCGTGGCAAAACGCCGACCGGGTGCTGGCCGAACAGCTTGCTGGCACATTCAGCCACGCATGGCTGGCGCTGGAGCCGCAAACCAACCGCTGGCATCACCGTAAAGGGCGCTGGAAGATCGCTATCCCTTTGCTGGCATTGCTCGCCTGCCTGTTTATTCCGGTGCGCCAGTCCGTGCTGGCTCCCGCCGAAGTGGTCCCCCACCTGGGGCGTGTGGTCGCCGCACCGCTGGACGGCGTGATCCAGTCTTTTGCCGTGCAGCCAAACCAGAGCGTACATCAGGGTGATGTACTGGTCCGCTTCGACGACACCACGCTAAAAGCGCAGGCCGACGTTGCCGAGCGGTCGCTGAATGTTGCCGAAGCGGAATTTCGCGCCAGCTCGCAGCGCGCCTTTCAGGATGCAGATTCCAAAGCGAAACTTGATTTCCTGGCCGCACAGGTGGCGCAAAAACGGGCCGAGCGCGATTACGCCAGCGCCCTGTTAAGTCGCACTGAAATTCGCGCCGACCGGGATGGTATTGCCGTGTTTGCCGACGCCGACCGCTGGATTGGCAAACCGGTGCGCACCGGCGAGCGCTTAATGGAGCTTGCCGACCCGGCGCTGGCCGCGTTACGCATCGAGCTGGATGTGGGGGATGCCATTCAATTAAAACAGGATGCGCCCATCACACTGTTCCTCGACAGCGACCCCATCACCCCGTATGCGGCAAAGCTTGAGCGCATCGCCTATGAGTCCGAGCAGACCCCGACAGGCAATCTGGCGTACCGGCTTGATGGCCGCTTTAGCGATGCCCCGCCGCGTATTGGCCTGCGCGGAACCGCCAAACTGTCCGGCGAATATGTACCGCTGGCGGTCTATCTGTTCCGTCGCCCGCTCTCCGTGATCCGCCAGGCTATCGGCCTATGAACCCGCTCTTACCCGCGCTGCGCCCCGACCTCCAGCTGGCAGAATCGGCTGCGGGTATTAACGGTGCGCCGCAATGGGTACTGGCGGACCCGCTTACCGGTCGCTATTTCACGCTGACGCCCACGGCTATCCGCCTGCTGCGCCACTGGTCCCTGCGTCTGCCACAACAGGTCCTTGCTGCAGCCAACCAGGAGCCGGGCCTGCCCCTACAGGTCAAAGAGCTGGAGCAGTTGCTGCAGTTTTTACGCCAGCACGATCTGGTGACCTCGGGCGATGCCGAACAGCGTCAGCGTTACCTCAGCAAAGCCCGCGCCATGCGCACCAGCCTGTGGAAGAAAGTGCTGCACCAGTATCTTTTTTTCCGTATCCCGCTCTGGCGGCCCGATCCGCTGCTCAACCGTTGCTGGCCCTGGCTTAAGCGCTACGGAACAGCAATATTGCTGGGAGTATTCCCGCTGATTCTGGTGCTGGGGCTCTATCTGGTCAGCCGTGACTGGGTGCGTTACACCCATGCGTTCCCTCACCTGTTCAGTCTGCAAGGGATGGCTGTATTCGGGATGTCGCTGGTGATCGCCAAATTCATACATGAACTTGGCCATGCGTTTATGGCTAAGCGCGCGGGCTGCCGGGTGCAGAGCATGGGAGTGGCCTTTATTGTGCTGTTCCCGCTGTTCTATACCGACGTGAGCGATGCGTGGAAACTCAAGAATCGTCGATCGCGTTTGCTGATTGGCGCAGGCGGTATTCTGGCCGAGGTGCTGCTGGCGGTTTTCGCGCTGCTGGTATGGACGCTGCTGCCGGACGGTCCTCTGCGTACGGCAGCATTTATGCTCTCCAGCGCCACCTGGATAACGACGCTGGTGGTTAACCTTAACCCGCTAATGCGCTTTGATGGTTATTTCTTGCTGAGCGATTTCTGGCGGGTGGAAAACCTGCAGGAACGCGCGTATGCCCTGTGCCGCTGGCGGCTGCGCGAGGCGTTATTTGGTTATGGTCATCCGGCACCGCATACCTGGTCGCCGTCGATGCAACGCAAGCTGTTGATATGGGGTTACGCCTCATGGATATGGCGCTTTTTCCTTTTTTTCGGCATTGCACTGATGGTGTACCACTTTTTCATTAAGGTGGTTGGTATTGCTTTGATGTCGGTAGAAATTGGCTGGTTTATCGCGCTTCCGGTGGTGAAGGAGGCCCGTATCTGGTGGTCCATGCGTAAGAATGCTCATCCCGTTAAGCTGTTGCGTTCAGGGCTGATTCTGGCGGCGGTATTAGTGCCGCTGCTGTTTCCCTGGCGCGGCAGCATCC
>CANUEX010089974.1:0-11625 GCA_948099535.1 Jatropha multifida | reverse complement strand
GGTTATTCAATAAATTTTTGGGCGAACCAAAATGATTTTCGATCCCCATAATATTACGTGGCGTAATATTATTGGCTAATAATTTACAATTTAAATTTAAATGGGAATGTTTCGAAATAAAAATTTCGGGGTATTACATTATTTAGACATATTAGTGGCCAAAATGGGTAATCAATCTTAATATATAAGTTTGATGCCATGACAGAACCAATTTTGGTATTCAGATCATAACGTGAGCTATGTGTATCCAAATTAGACACAAAAAGATGTTTTGAAAAGATGAGAAGTAGAGCTACAACTTTTGTAAGGATCTCAAATATAGATGAAAAACATAAAGGGTCCTAAAATAAGTTCAAAACTGACCTAATTACACATTCAACATCAAAATTTATCAATTCATGCAATTCATACAAATATTCCCAATTTTACACTTAAAAACATAAATTCTCAAAATTAATAAATCAAAGAAGAAAGATGTTTATGATCACCAATATCAATAAATGGAATCAACTAAACATATATTTGTAGAGTACAAACCTCATATCGCACAATAGCAACTCAACTTTCTCTCTTTCTCTCTTTCTCTCTTGTGTGTGTGTTTGAAGGTGGCGGCACTCTCATCTTAGAACAGGGTGTCAACTACTCTTCTTAGATTAGATAAATAAATTTTTTTTTTTAATCACACAAAATGGCCCAAAGTCAATAAGCCTACCTAATTAATGAAACCCATTTAATGAGATACTCATAATAGGTTAATAAAACATATAATTAAAACTATATCTTAAAAAATAATCCTTTAATACTATTAGTTATCAATAAATCATATTTGAAAATCAAATATCAATAATTGACAATAAATAACAAATTAATTATTTTAATGCCCAATAAATAGGGAAAAATCATATCAATTGAGCAAAAATGTGCCTAGTTCAATTTTATCTCATTTTTAATCCCAATTCCAAATATCTAGGTGTAGTTAGATTGTATCACATTAAATTCCATAACAAGGCTTCATAACGCACAACCTCATAATTTGCAAACTAGAAATCATTTTGTGTATGGAGGATCACACAAATAACATGCAATGCATGAATCACCATATAAACTCAATAATAATAAAAATAACTTATCCAAATTGAAAATCATACCAAAATCCAATTTAGTACTAATTAGCAATCCAATAAGCTATTACTCATAAATTCCAAAAATCAGGACATTATAAAATAAAGCTTTTCTTACGGATTCTTATCCTTTGCCAAATACAAACAAGTTGGTGGACTCCACTGCCAGGTATGAGAGATACAGCTTTACGCACGCCACGCTATGCTATCACTAGATAAAAATGAACTAAATGGACAAGTAGCAAATGGCCTCCATCACAAACCGAGTGTTATATTGCTATAAGGTCATGCCTTATAAGCTCAAAAATGCTAGAGCCACATACCAGGGTTTGGTGAACACGATGTTCAAAGACCTAATTGGAAAGATGATGGAAGTGTACATGGATGATATGATTCTTAAAAGTAGGCAAGTGAGGAGCACGCTAGAGACTTAGAGCACCCATTTCAGGTATTAACAAAGTATAATATGAAACTCAATCCAGATAAATATGTTTTTAGTGTAACTTATACAAGTTTGTTAGGCTTTATGATACATAGAGAGGGATAGAAGCTAATTAAAGAAAATAGCTACAATCAGAGAAATGTCACCTCCAAGAAGCATAAATGAAGTTTAGCAACTTATTTAGACAATCATAACTGTAGGGAGGTTCAAATCCTACTCAGCTAGGAGATGCATGCCATTCTACTAGACCTTAAAAAAATAGAAGATAATTCCAATTATCAGAAGAATGCCAAGTGGCATTAGAAGAGTTGGAAACATTCCCTAGCATGCCCCCACTACTCAATCGACCTAGAGAAGGAGAGAAGTTCCCCTTATGCTATGTTAGTAAAGTGTTGAGAGGTGCTATAATACCCTATTTTTCAGTGTCTAAAACAGTAGTTCTATTGGTCTGTGACTAGTACCGTCAATCCGAAAATCAGCATTATTGGGGTTTGGAAAAATTACTATTTATATTTATATTTTATTTAACATTTTTGGAGCATGCATGCATAGTTTTGGTGGGTAGAAAATAAGTTATGAATTTATTTAGAGAATTTAGATAATTAGAAAAAATTAAATTGTGGTATTTTATTAATAAGGAAATTTGAGAAATTATTTTCAAGAAGTAAATTTAAGAATTATATAAAGGTAAATAATATTTTGAAGGGAATTAATTAGAGAATACTTTTAGCCATTAGAATAGATTACCTTTGACTTGATCTGGATAATCCATTTAAAACTTCTTAAAGAAGTAGTGTTAAATGATCAATTTACCCTTAATGACTTATAGAAGGCAACCATTACACTTGGCAACCATTTTTCTTCTCCCACTCTTCTCCTCTCACTTGGCCAACTCTCTCCCTCTCCCTCCTCTTTATTTTTCTTCAATTCTTACTAACTAAACACACCAAATCTACTCCATTAAACCCTAAGCAAGTGAATTATCTTAGAGATTTAAAGCTTGGGTTGTGATTTTTGGTGTTAGATTTCAGGAAATTTGGGATTTCTCTACTTAGTCAAGTAAGTGTTTTATAGATTTTCTTTTTTATTTTTGAGTTTTGATTATGTTATTAGAATTTTCATGCTCCAATTCTTCTTTTAATTGCTTTCTTAATTGTGATTTTTGGTTTTCCCTTTATGTAGAGCTTGGGGAACTCTCTACTAAAGATAAGGGCAAAGCTACGGCATAGCGAGCTTTTACTTAAGCTTGTTGAAGCTTAATTTGAGGTTTGTTCCCATAAACACACTTCCTCTACTTTTACTTTTGAATTTTGAATTTCTAAGCAATTATGTGAAATTTTGGATTTTTGTTGAAATTGGTTAAATTGAAGTGAATTGAGTGCTAGAGTGTGTTCTTGGGCCATTTAAGTATGATATATGCGTAATTGAAGAGAAAAATACTTCCTCCTTGTCTTACTAAGATTGCCCGAACCACTAGGCTAGGGGGAGGGGTTCATTTTCTTCCTTTTTTTCATGATAGTTATTACCTTTAAATAATGCTCATGAAGCATTTAATTGATGATGAAATTATTTTGCATAAAATCTTTAATTAGGTGATTTCTCATATAACTAAAGTATGCTAAAATGGGGATTTATGGCTTTAAGGGTGTATTTGGTGAACCTGATTTTATGAATACACATTTAGATGGTAATTGAAGGTATTAACATGTTACAAGTAAAAGAAAAGGCTTTACTTCATGGATTCCATGGTTGGTTGAACCTTGCTTATGAGCTAGGTTTGCATTTTCTCCCTCTCTATTGTTTGATTAGACTTGTTAATGATGTGTTATGAATGCATTTGAATGTTAATGGATCTGTTTGGCAGGAAATTCAAGTTTTGGGAAATTTTTCCTATGACTTAGTTTATGAATTAATGGAGTTTCCATATGGTTAATATGAAATGGAAGTACCTAATGTGGAATGGAAGAGCTAGATCCTTTACATGTGTGTATTTGAACTTAAATTAAGACATTAAAATGATTAGAAGCCTTTATGAGATTTTTCCTACTTATACCATAATATAGGAAAAGTCACTTCCCTAAGAGCTATCATGCTTTAATTATTGGTGTACCTTTGTTTTGTTTATGATGAATTATACGTGTGTAATGTTTGATATGAACACTCTTGCTCTAACTTGAGAAATATTATGAATTAAGAAAGAAAGATAAGTCTTTGGGCTCTAATATACTTGGTGTGAATTTGATGTGTGATTTGATTTATTCTGTAAGATGAGCATGCTTGACATTTGATGCCATTCTGATATTAGCTATGATCATATACTAGCCACGTGGGTGCTTTCTGTATAAGTGGACACACTCTATCTATTTATATTAGGCTCTTGAAGTCCCTCTAACTTTGTTGGCTTTATAAAGCCTTTCTGTATTTGCTTCTAATTCATAAAATGATTCGTCAGATTTATATGTTAGTTAGAATAAGGCCTCTGGCATTGAATGTGGCATCCTCCATCTAATCTTTTATGACTAGGCGACATGTGTTACAAGTACAGAGCTAAGATACCTAAGGATAGATGGCGTTTGTAGTACTCATTGCATCCACAAGGCTAAGGCATTACTTCCAAGTGTATAGCCTCATTATCAGAACAAATTTCTCCCTAAAGGAAGTCCTACATTGAGCTGGGACTTTCAATAGGATGATGGAATGGTTCATCCAATTAGGAGAGTTCAACCTACAATACTCTTTGTGCTTGGCATTGAAAGCATAGGTCATGGCTAACTTCGTAACAGAGATGACACTACTCGAGCTGATAGATTAGTCAAATACTCATAAACTCTAATGGAAATTACAAATAGATGGAACATGTGGGACTATGGGAGCAAGAGCAGGCATTATCTTAGAAGGTCTGAGTAGGATATGGTTGAGCTATGCGATGCAGTTAGATTTCCCTTGCACCAATAATATGGCCAAAAATGAAGCATCGATCACTGGGTCAAAAATAGCTATGCAAGTCTGAGTAGAGGACTTGTTGATTCTCTCAAATTCATAGTTAGTGGTAAAATTAGGTAACAGGAAGATTTACAACAAAGGAACCCTCAATTAGTAAATACAAAACCCTAGCCAAAAATCTACTAGCCCAAATAGAGAAAAGCAGAGGGCATTAGGAAATCAAATAAATACTTCGATCAGCAAATAGCACAATAGACATGATCACCATTGGAATAGCTAAGAATGAAACCTTGCCAAAAGGAATCTTATCCAAGAAACAAACGTGTCCAAGTATAGAAATAAGTGAAGCCATGCGCTTATTAATTGAACTAAATTCGATGACACCCCTGATAAGATACCTAGAAACTAGATAGCTCCTAGCGGAGTGTAAAAAAAATCTAAAAATAACCAGACAAGCATCAAACTATTCTCTAGATCGAGGAATACTATACTGAAGATCTAAGCCACACTATTGGGTGAGATGTCTAAATGAAGATGAGGCTAATTATGTGACACGGGCAGTACATGAAGGGTTCTACAAAACTTATGAAGGAGGAGATGCAACCTTAAGAAAACTTATTTTACTTAGATATTATTGGACCATAGTGAAAAGGGATGTATGACACTATAAGTAGAGATGTGTATCGTTCCAAAAACACAACAAGGTTCCAAAAAAGCCAACCATCGACATGCAGCCATCTGAAAGGTTGTGGTCCTTTGCTTCATAAAGAATATATATTCCCAGACCTTTTTCACTAATTACAAGGCAAAGAAGTTCATTATCATGGCTGTGGACCATTTCTCAAAATGTGGAGGCAGAGGCCTTGGCCATAATAACATCCGCTCAGGTCATCCAATTTTTCAAAAATGAGGTATTATTTCGATATGGAATACCAAGAACACTAGTTACAGATGATCATAAACAATTCAATTGCTCAATTTTTAAAGATTTTTGTCTCGACTGAAATATCAACCTACACTCCACCTTAGTAGTGCACCGCTAAAAACTAATTGACTACCAAAACTATTTTGTAGGGATCAAAAAGAGGTTGAAAGAAATAGAAAAAAAAATTGGGTTGAAGAGTCGAGTACCGTGTTATGGGCCTACCGAACCACTCCTAGAAGGTCCACTGGTGAAATGCCCCTTTCCCTAATGTACAGTGTAAAAGCCATTATCCTAGTGGAGATCAAATTGTCAAGTAGAAGAATACAATCTTACAGTGAGGACCAAAATCCAGAATCTCTAAGTCTCGACCTTGATCTGGCAAAAGAAAGAAGAAATGAGGCTGGAGTAAGAATGGCAACCCAACAACAACAAATGGTAAAGTACCATAAAATAAGAGTAGCTAAACCAACTTTTGGGGTCGACAATCGAGTATGGAAAAAGAAGGAAATTAAAATAGGTTTGGCATGTGTCAGCAAACTAGGACCTAATAAGGAAGGCCCACTTGAGATCACGCATAAATGGAGGTTGAGCATATTCAAAAGAAAGCCTATGAATTGATCGGAGCTCCCTCTCACATGGAATACTCAAACCCTAAGGCATTACTTTGTCTACATATCTATCATTTCATTCAATGATCATTGTAAAAAAAAAAAACAGAGGTACTTATATAAAAGTCAGGGTTTTTTCATTTAGCATTGCAAAACCTATAGGAACAGGGTATAAGTGGGGGAGCTTGGCAGCTCGGGAATATATCATATAGGTCTTGCAATGCTAAGTTTTTTTCTAAGCTTTTATAAGTGAAAAGAATAATTGGCAAAACAACTAGAGCTTGAGCACTCCTCATAAGAAAATAATGCCCCTGTGATGAACGACTAGAGTCCAAGCACTCTTAAGACAAAAATAGAAAGAGTCTAAGCACTCACCACCAATGCCTTACAATTGGCATAAAATAAAAGGGCCCTGGATGCCCTGTAACAGTCTGAGTCTGATTTTTCAGTGTCTCTTGCAATGTCGGTAATAGTGATTTACCGGTCTGTGAATAGTATCATTGGTCCGAGACTTGGTATTATTTTGGTCCGAAAAAAATTACTATGCATGTCTAATGTTCTATTTAATATTTTTGGAGCATGTTTCCATGATTTAGGTGGGTAGAAAGTATTTCATGAAAATTTTTGGAGAATTAAGGTATTTAATGAATAGTGCTCTCTAGTGCAATATGCTAAGGAATATTGAGGAATTATTTTCATAGAATTAATTTAATTAATTGGTGGAGTTAAATAATAATTAGAGGAGAATTATTTGATGAATAATTAGAGTCATTGGATGAGAATACTAGATATGTGATTATAGCCACTTATTTGGCATAAAGTGAAGAAGCCAAATTTGACTTTTCTACTTAAAAAGTTAACACTCATCAAGCAACAATATTCACTCTCTTCTCCACTCCTCCAATGGCAACTTCTTCTTCATCTTCTTCCCAATTTCTTTCAATTTCTCTACCTCTAAACTACCTCAAATTTTATGAATAAAACCAAAGTTTAGTGATTAAACCTTAAGAATTAAGTAAAAGGAGTTAGAATTTGGGGTCCTAAGCTAAGGAATTTGGAGTTTCCATCCAAGCAAGTAAGTTGTGAATCTTGAGTTTTGTGAATTAATAAGTAGAATTCAAGGTTTAGACTTGTAATTGATGCATTAAATCATTCTCCATCTATTTCTTTTGTTAATCTTTGATTTTAATGGGTATTTTTCCTACTTTGAAGAAGTTGGAGAACCCTCTAACAAAAGGAAGGAGAAAGCCAAGAATTGAGGCTCTCCAAGCTTCTCTAAGCTTGTTTTGAAGGTTAGTCCAATAATAATTCACTTCCTCTTTCATTTTCTTCAAGTTTCAAATTTTTAGGTTTTGAATGATTTTTGAGTTTTTTTGTGATTTAGTTGGGAAATTGCTTAATTGATTATTTTTACATGATTTTCTATGTTTCTTAAGCATGATGAGATGCTTGAATGGGGAGAGAATCCTCTCCTTCCTCTTCATTTATGAATGGCCGAACCTCCTTAGGAGGAAGGGCCTTGAGTTTTGCTTCAAGCTTTGGTTTTCTTTTAGTGTTAATGTGTTTATGAATGATTTGTAAGTGTGCTGGAGTGTTTAATTGAAAGGGATACAATCCCTTTCTTACCACACCAAGAGTGGCCGAAACACTCAAGGTGAAGCGCCTTTTGTTTTCTTGGGTTTTCATGCTTGAATTGAACTTTAAATGAGTTTGTTAGTAAGTAAATTAATAATGGTTAAAACCCCTTTTTTGTATTTCAATATTTAAGAGTTTTGCCAAAACTTAAAGAAGGTTTGAAAGTGGAAAAGATGAGTTTTAAGACTAAATGTTTTTAAGTGATGGTTTTAATGGTTGGTTTAAGTACTTTTAGCTTGAATTATGGTATTTTAAAGAAGGAATTCTTTCCCCTTTTGTTGACCTAAAGAGGTTGAACCACCCTAAGGTGGTAAGGCATGTTTTGTCTTTTTAAACATTAATTTCTAAGTTTTTAAAGTTATGTGTGTATGTGTATTAAAGAGATATGATTTTGATTTGGAACATAAGAAAGATTTTATGAGTATTTATAAGTTGTAAGTTAAGAAATTTTGAAATAATAAGTACTAAGTTATGGGATATTTTGCAAAGGACTTATGTATAAGTAATAAGGTTATTTGTAAAAGAATGGTTTTGATTTGGGCTCTACTATGCACGATTAAAATGTAGTAAGATGAGATTTATTTCGATATGCGAGCATGCTCGGCTTATCAGGTTATTCTGTTATGTGAAAGCTATGATCATATGCTAGGGTTATCAGCCCTTTTAAATAAGCGAACACGCTTATTATTATGTGATATGTGGTGGCGCTTTCACAAGCCACAATTATGTGATATGTGGTAGCGCTTTCACAAGCCACAATTATGTGATTCAGAAATCGAATCTATTTATATTTCTTTCTGTATATGTATGAGTCCTTATCTAAGAATAAAATTTTATTTTGTTATAAAGAAATCGAAGATATATTCACATTTATGGAATTTTTCTTACTTTGATCAGGTTATGAACTAATTTTTAAGAATGAACTTCTTTATGATTTTTGAAATATTTTAATTTAATTAATACATCTTTGATACTTAATATATGTTTGATTTGAGTATTTTAAATCATATTTGAGATTTGTTGCTTCCGCAATCCTTTGTTATTTTATCGATAATTATTTAGCACCACTGAGTCTTCCACTCAGCGCGTTGATTTTCATCACGCGCAGGTTGTGAGCAGTGGATGCTACCTAAAGACCGGACGTGTAGCATCAGAGAAGAAACTGTGATTAGGATAGGATAAGTTTTGAGATGTAATTTTGGCATGTATAAAATTATTGTTAAGTATTGAGGTTGCAAATATTGGATTTGTAAATTAATAAGGATTGTGATTAATTAAGTAATAACTTCTTATTACATTTATGGTGTACAATTGCTAATAAATATTTCACTGAATGAGAGATATAATTTTATGTTAGAACCTAAGTGATTGATGTGAGTATTTAGAAGAGCTATATGACTTATTGTGTTGACTTGAAGTTTTGGGGTCTGGAGGAATAAATATTAGAAGTGTATTTGTTTTCTTGTGTGGCAAGTTAATTTTTAGGGGAAACTCTTGCAAATTTTTCGTAGGGATCTCCTTAAACCTTATTTTATAAAAATATTACTTGTCTTCTTATGAAAACTTAGCCACTTCTAATATATTATCTAGAGTCAAAGAGTAGGATAAGATGGTGCTCCAGCACCGAATGTGACATTCGTCATCTGCTCCTCCAGGATTGGGCGGTGGGTGTTACACGCCCCCTCATGAAACAATACAATAAAAAAAATATGAAAGATTCTAAGCGACTCCAAAGGCTAAGCACCTATCATTGGCATAATAATCTAGAAAAAAACCACTCGTTTAAAGACCAAACAGCTTGGTCCGGGGTAAAGCTCGATTCACCCATAAGAAAATTTCACTCAAATGATTACAATAGAATGACCCAAGAACACGCATTCTCAACAGAATAACAAAATAACTTACGCAATATCATGGCATAATGCATGCAGAATAAAAAAATAAGTAAGAAAAAGGAATAAAGAAACACAATAGAGGGAAAAAGTGGAAAAACCTTTGATTTATACAATAAAATGTTCAAAAATTACATTATCATGGAATAAAATAAAAAGAGAGAGGGAGAAATAAATAGCTAAATTATTCTACTATAGAAGGGTTCTCAACTAGATCAATAGATCCAGGAGTAGCACCACTAGAGCTCTTCCCTAGAGAAGGATCAGAGGCTAGAGGCAAATCCTTAACCTCAGTAGACTCAAGTGGACATGAACATTATCAATCAAAGTAGCCGGATCGATAGGAGGGTCAATTGCAGCTTCCTCACCTTCATCTAGATTTTGATAAGCATTGATCTGGCTCACAAAACTCCAATCCTCATTCTGGAACTTGGCCATAAGCTCTATAATTATCAGGTTCACCTGATGGATCAAGAAGTCATTCATAGAGCGAGAAGCTGCGATGGCATTATCCTGTGGTTGAACTAATTCAGAGTGAAGTTGGCAAATTACAATAGCCTGCTCCTCTTTCTATTTAGTGAGCTGCTACACTTGGCGTTACGCTTAAGGATGATCTCTGTAATGCCCTAATTTCTGGAATTATGAATAATGACTACTGGATTGCTAATTGGTACCAAATTGGGGTATTGGTATGAATTTCAATTCAGATAAGTTATTTTCATAATTATTTTGTCTAGATTGTGATTCATACGTTACATGTTATTTGTTTGATTATTCATGCATTTAATGGTGTATGGATTGCAAATTGGGAAGTTGTACCTTAGGAAGCCTAGTTATAGAATTTAATGTGACACAATTCTAGTTGCACCTAGATATTTGGAATTGGGAGAGAGAATGGTATTAAATTGATTTTAAAATATTTTTTCTAAATTGATTTGATTTGGGCAATAAAATAATTAATTTGGTATTTATTGTCAATTATTGCGATTTGATTTTCAAATAAGATTTATTGATTATTATTGTTACTCATTTATTATTTAAGGAATTATTTGTTAAAGTATAGTTTTAATTGTATCAATGGTATTTCATTTATGGGTATTTTATTAATGGATTTTAAAATAAGTGGGCTTGTTTAATTATAGGCCATTTTGTGTTTTTTTTAAAAGAAAGGAAAAAAAGAAAAAAAAATATATTTTAACCTAAAATTTAAAAGAGTGGTTGACACCCTCTTTTGAAAAGAGAGTGTCGTCCTCTTCACACACACGCACAAGAGAGAAAGGAAAAAAGAGAAAGACAGGTCTTCTTCTATTCTTGTGATTTTTAACCATTGGAATCTACAATCATATGAAATTGAGAGTTAGTAACATTAGAATAGTGATTGAAGTTAAAAAATTCAGGGTGCAATCATATGAAGGCATAATTGTAGGAAGTTTGGCTTGCTATTATGAGGTTTGAGGTTAGTGCTCTACAAGTATATGCCTACTTTGATTTCTTTGAGTGATGTTTGTGTTTTTGTGATCATGAGTATATTTTGGGGGATTTTATGAATTTGGTTGTATTGATTGAAGTTAGTGTTATGAATGTCACATTATTGTTTCTTTGAGCTCTTTTACTCTTATTTGGTATGTTTGAATGTAGTTTTATTTGTTAATCTTTGATTCTTATGAGGATGAATTGATTTGGCATGTTAGAGGCTTTAAAAGAGTGAAATCTCGTAATTGGAAAACACTGATTACACAGTCGTATTGCTTGACACGCCCAGGACGTGTAGTCTTCTGACTTGTGAGACGTGACCTGCTAACACGGCCACGGCACTAATTACACGGCCATATTGCCTGACATGCCTAGGCTATGTAGTCTTCTGACTTGTGAGACATGGCCTGCTGACACAGCCATGGTAGAAAACACAGCCTAGTCATGGACTCTCCTGACTCTCACTATGTTACCTTGTGTTTTTTACCTTCTAATGATGCCTAAACACTCTAAATGCATACCTAATGTATTTTTGATGTGGTTTTCTTTCTAAAATCTCATAGAAACATTAAAGAGAAATAAATAA
>CANUEX010089972.1:0-42750 GCA_948099535.1 Jatropha multifida | reverse complement strand
TCTCGAACTCAATAAACTGATCTAAACTAGAGGTGTTTGATTTTTCTAAT
Organism: Jatropha multifida; assembly: GCA_948099535.1. NCBI lineage: Eukaryota > Viridiplantae > Streptophyta > Magnoliopsida > Malpighiales > Euphorbiaceae > Jatropha > Jatropha multifida. The sequence continues at coordinate 42,700 of CANUEX010089972.1, read as the reverse complement.
TAGTTTTGGTAGAGTTCCTTATTATTATTATTTTTTTATATTTTCTAATTTAAATCTGATTTCTGTTGAGATGATTGCTTAAATGTGAATTTTATGTTATAAAAAACGAACCTGAGACATTTCTAATTAATTAGATATTAATATGAGTGAGAATCTGAGTTTTTGTAGGCTATTTGATTGATTTTTGTCCTAAAAAAACATTGAAACTCACTTTTTTTACATCAGATGTATACTAATTTGAAAGAGGCTCATGCACCTGTTGTTGAGCCTCACATACAAGTGATAATTCTTTATACACCGGTTGATCATTTGTTTATCAAATATGTACTGGTTTGAAAAATGCTTACAAACCTCTTGTTAAGCTTAAGGTATTGATAGGTTATATTTTTATAGTATTTTTAGCTTAGTTTTTATTAAGAATTTTAGTATTTTTAATTTCTTTAATTAGTTTTTCACTTCGATTTATTTATATTTTTAGTAAGTTCCCGTGATTCTTGATAAGCTTGATTTGAAGGGTTTTTAGCAGGAAAATAGCCAAAAATCGCATCGAAGAAGGTTGGGACTGAAATTGGAAGTCTAAAAGCTCAACATGGCCAAGTCAGGGGAGTACACGAGCATGTCATCAAGTGCCACAGCCGTGGCACCTACTAGAAATTCAATCGGGCTGAATTTTGATTATTCAGCCCGTGTAAATATGTGACATGGGCATGGCTTTTGCATAGGCTGCATGAAGATACTAAAAGGACTCATATCAAGCATTGCTCAAGCTCAACCTGATAAAAGAAGACTCCTAAACAGAAAAGGAATCCAATTCAAATCAGTTTCTTACTTGGATTCGAAAATACCCTATGAAGTCTATATAAAGAGAGATCACAACAGCAGATGATTCATTATTGATTATTCATTCATCAATCGACTTATCATTGAATTCTAGATCTCAATTCTAGATTCTATTTTTTTCTTAGTTTTTCTCTCTTTGTAAGAATTCAAGCAGTCAAGTTGTGTAAAGAATCAAGGGAGCCGTCTATGCTATTGTTTGACTAGTTTTTATTTCTAAACTCTTGATCTTGTTTTATTTCCATTAATTCTTATTATTTATGAAATTATTTTCAGATTTTATTGAGTTTTATTTAATTACTATGTCGAACTAATCTCTCATACTAGAGATTTGATGTAGCTTAACTTCTATCCCAATTTATGATATTAGATTTGTTTTTCTTTGTTCAAGTTATAATTTATTACTGAACTTAACACTTCCAGGCAGAGTTTCTCCCATGGATTAATTTATTTCATGAATCGCTATCGGAAGAAGGGTTTTTGATAAGAAAAAGGTAATAAATTACATGGGAATAATAATTTGATGCGAAAGCTATATGATTTGACTCATGGGGGGTTTTCATAATTTAATGGCCTTAAACTATGAATTCTTGAACAAACCATAAAACTTAATGATTTAATTCATGTTTGGTTGCACTATTAGGAGATAGGCAATTAATGGGATTCAAATAGCTAACAATACATCGGGAGAGCTTGTTAATGACTTTAGGATTGTTTCTCCTACTTGAACAATTAAAATTGATTAACAAACTGATAAAATAAATTGGGTAGAGCTAAGTGAAGTCAATATCCCTAGTAGTTTTTAAACCTTGATTTCTTTTCATCAATTATTTTTATTAGAATTCTTTTCTACTATTTTAGTTTATTTTACTTTACTTTTACATATATCCTCTTTATTATCGTTTAAATAATAGTAGATTAAAATAATTTTGGTACTTGGTATACAATCTTCATGGAACGATACTCTACTCACTCTTTATTACTTATTGCGATTTTGTGCACATGATATAATTTATAGAGATTTCATAATTTTCATTCATTTCAAGTACCTGAGTTTCTTTGGAAAACCTATTAGTCATGTCTAAGATCTCTTCTAGACTTTATCTTTCTAGAACTTGACCATCTTAAATACTCGCTCCTTTTCTTTCATTTTTAGAACCAATCTATCATGCTTTAGGTACGTCGTAGATTTATTAACATAGACAGTTTTTCTTTCAGGGATTTTAATTATAATAAGAGCAATTTGCAGCTAGTATGTGAGATTTAATTATCTCTGTTTGGATCAGTAAATATATCTGGCAACTAATTTGTAAAATTTTACAAATGAATTATCTTTTAAATTTTTAAAACTACCTTGTATGAGGATTAAGATATAATAACGATAATTCATTTCAACCAACTTGTTCTTCTAGCTAATTATTTTCTCTCCCTAATGTCGGAATCCATAATAATTAACAAATTTAGCATACATAACTTTCTTATTTGAAAGTTCTAAATATTTAATTATAGATATACCTAACATATATTTTCAACCTCATTTGAGGATCCATCCTAGTGCATTGTAGTGGAGCAATTAGAACATATGATGCACTTTCAAAATTCCTTGATGGGTAATATTTGGTTCCTAATCCAAAACCAATTATAAAGAGGAGAACTTACAACAATTTATTTGGCTTGATGCGAATAAGTACTATTAAATTTAATAGCACATCTCTCTAAAAAGCAGGGATCATTGTTCTCATAATATTCCTTGCAATTAATTACAATTATTTAATAAATGATTATACTAAATCATCTTAAGCATAAATAAAAGCAACAACGGGTTGCCTTATAATTATTTCAATTAACATATGTCATAGTCATTAAAGGCCTGATGTGTAAATTCACCATCATTTTCAAGCTTAAATAGCATAATCTGAAAATCGTATTCTTAATCAAATTATTTGCGCAAATAATCATGCAAACTTTTGGTTGCATGATTAACTTGCAAACTTCAGGTTACAAGTTAATACGTATCATGTGCTATCTTTTGGATACATCCACAAAATATCCAAATAATCCACATGATGGATGAATTGATCAATAATTTTCCTTTTATATTCTAGAAAATGTAAGTAGTTCAACCTGAACTTTACTTGTTGGTTGCTCAATAATTAATTTGCTATGAGAACAATACTAAACATGAAAAATTCATTACATTTGAAGAAACTTCTAGTTCTTCAATAAATATCCACATAAAAATTAAATTTTTCTTTTCACATTATTATTCATCGGGATGGTCCAACCAATCATGCCAAATAATAAAGTACTTATATTTGTAAACTTTCAGTTTAAAATCATATTTATTTCAATCATTATCTCTATGTGATATCCATTCTAATGAATATCTTTGGAATAATGCATTATGCACATTCTTTTAGGTAGTAATACTTGCTCTTCTAAAGCATTTAAATTTTCTTTTATTACTAAAGCCAAATTTGCCTTTTAATATTTTGGTGCACAACAAGTATATAACCAATATCCATATATAGCACATTATTTATACCACTTATGTTGGTTTTTATACTTAATTATGTGGTTACCATAATTGCTAAGATCATTACTTCAACTGTGATCTTATTGATATTCTCAACGACAAGTATATCTTTTTCATTTTCATTTCCACACCCAATATCATATATTATTGCATACACTTCAAGGAATGCATCAAATCTAGTTGGGAGGATTTCACTGCTCCCACGTCTAATATTATATGTAATTCCATTCACTTCAGGGAATGAAGAAAATTCAATTGGACAAGCCTTATAATATTCATTGGGAGCTCAATACTTTGCTCAATAATAAAAGGACATGAATAAATCCAGAGTTTAGTGTAAAACTTTTTCTCTTGATATTACTACTTCAGTAGCATATTCGAGGATATTACTACTTCAGGAGCATATTCAATGTATGAATATCATTGACAATTTTAGATCAAGGGCTAATATAGCTCCAAATATAATAACGATGATATCTTAATTATATTTAAAATAAATCAATTCACAAAATTTGTGCCACATGAATAATATATAACAATAATAAAATAATTCACATGGATAATATATATCAATATATAGCGATAATTATAATAATAAAACAATAACCTTAGTATTGTAGAATTATAATCACTAACAGTTTTACGAGCTTTGCATCAATAAATGCATCTATTCATATGAGCTTTTGGTGTTGTACTTTTCTTTTCAATGTAAGTAAATTAAAACTCACTAATCTTAAATTTGATTGTTGCAAATCATAAGTTATTCCCACTTTAAGCGATTTGATCAAGAACGCCGTAGAACGAAATCGAAGCGGTAGAACGAAATGATTTAGTTAAGAATGTGTTAGAATGAAATTGAAGTGGTAGAACGAATCGTGCTGATAACGTGTTATAAAAAAATATAAAACTAGGGAGAAGAAATAGAAGGAATAGAGAGTAAAATATGGGAGAGAATACGAAAATATCTATTATTAATCAGAAGTCATATATATATAGTTACACAAATAGAACCCTAATAGAGTCCTCCACAAATTAGGAAGATAGAGTTCGCAGTAATTAAGACTACAGACTTCTAGTCCATATAGGACATCCAGTTATTTCATAATTATATATATATATATAATCATAATCATTGGTTTAAATGAACAAAATAATTGTTCTTTGCTTTCTTTCTTTTGTTAGTTTGTTGTATTTTCTTTCTTTCTCATAGGGCATCAGTTAGTGCATTATACATATTTTTGCTCATGTTCACACCTTTTGAAGCATCAATATCATACTCCAAAGTATATCATCAAGCTCAATTTCTTGTAATTACTCATTCCTAGGAAGAGCTTTTTCCTTCCATCATTGTTCCTACTCAACATTGATATTTAATTAAAATTATAGATCACATAATTTTGAATTATACACTTAAGATTGTTCCATCTAACTTCAAAACTGCGATTATTCTTTTTTTAAAAATACATTTCTACCATTGTTTTAGTGAATCTCAAATATTATGCTTAAAGATGGGAACTTCATGGGTTGTAAAAATCCGTACGCTTCTTAGTTAAGGTCCATCACTAAAATTCATTATATATATATATTTTTAAAAAAATTCACCTATATAATATATCCTCTTGGGAATTCTAATAATATTTTAATTTTTAACCTTTAATATATCTTCTTGGGAATTCACCTATATAATATTTTAATTTTTCACCTATATAATATTCATTGCTTCTAAATTTCTAAAATTTTCTTTTTAAATTTAAATTTATTGCATAGGTGCTTTCATTACTGAATATAGATATATGACCCGTTGTATTTGATTGCAGTTGTCATGATAAAGTAATCAACATTTACTCTTTGCTTTTTTTGTATTTATTTATTTATAAATATGATTAATTTTACATTTAAAGTTCAAATTGTTGCTTTCAATATGAAAAGGAAGTCTTTTTTTTTCTTTTTAAGCATATAGTTGATGTTTTATTTTATTAATGGAAGTCAAATTAATGACATGATTTCCTGGTCACAAAATCAAAGAGTAATTATTATTATGATATACTAAGTTAAAAATAAAAGTAATAATATGTCATATGTATAAAATTAAATATAAAAATTAAAAATTTTGTTTGTACCAGTGATACAAAATATTTGATTATTTTTTATATTTTGAAAACATTTATGGAGGCGATTTAAATATTTAATATTTTATGGTATTAAAAAGGGTTAAATATTTTTGGATCCCTAAATTATGATCAAATTAACACTTAAGTTCCTCAATGTTTGAGTAATTCTTTTGAAATTTAAATTGTTAACATATAATAATAAAATATTTTAATTAAATAAATAAGACTCCTATATTAGCTCCAAACAGGAAATAATGAGAACTCTAAATCCTTATTTGACACGGACTACTCGGACTCCACTATATATATTCTAAATTTACCCCAGAGTAGGGCTAATCATTATTATTCTCTCCCGAAAATTTCAAAAGTTAACAATTGATGCGGTGAGCGTGGAACACACCTTCAACTTTTTCTTCAACCCTAGCTACCCCTCTCCCTAATCTTCTTTCCTACCCCTCATGGCCGCCAATCCGACTAAGAACCCTAACATCGAAAGCCAAGACAACGCCTATGGCGAAGCCGGTCAACAAGTCACCTTCACTCTCCCACCTATTATTGATCCTTAAGTAGCAGCAGCCCTCACCCAAGCTTATTCTCAATTCACTATGGTGTTGAAAGGCCTTTTAGAGAACTCAACACCAAATGGTGATCCCACTCCACCTTCTAAGCCTATAAATGCTCCTCATGAAGAAGGAAAAATTCCCCCACCTTCCCCTAGACACCCAACCCACTCTGTGTCTGATCGATATCAGGAGGTAGAGTTAAAACCGATCAACCCTTGAAATCAAGAGACTAGTCACACTCAGGTGTTGGATGAGACGAACCTCAGAGATGTAGTAAAATAGCTGGTCCGAGAGTGTAAGGAATTAAAAGAGAATGGAGATTATGGTCTCCATTAAGATTCGCCACTATCCCCTAATATCCTAGCTGCAGCTTTCCCCCCAAAATTCAAGTTCCCCACCTTCCAATCTTATGATGGTTATTTCGATCCAAGTCACTTAGCAAGCTTCCGAACCATCATGTATTTGCAAACCAACTTAGAATACTTAATGTGTAAGGTGTTCCCAATCACCCTTACGTGTGCTGCATAAGAGTGGTACCAAACACTTAAAAACAGGATCCATCCAATCTTTTTCACAGCTAGCCACAGCATTCTGAGCTTGCTTCATAACCTTTGTCCTGTCTAAGAAAATCTCATTCGATCTGGTAGACTTGAAAAGAGAGGAAGGAGAAACTTTATGATAGTATGTGTCTAGTTTTTGAAAGATGGCAATGCAGGTGGAGAATTTGAACAATGAAGTTGTTATCAGTGCAATGGCTAAAAACTGCAAGTATAATAAATTGTTCGAAAGCTTGAGCATTGATCCCCCTTCAACTTTTGCTGAGCTCATGGCGAGAGCTCATAAGTATACTAAACTAGATGAGGCTTATGAGATCCAATAATAGAAATCAGCCAAGGAAAAAAGCTATAGACCTAAAAGACATTCGCCCCTAGTCAGAAGATGATTGCTCCGAAGAAGATCGCCCATCCGACCTTGACACACTAGCTACCACGTCCGAACTCCATATACCAAGAATAATGAGCTTGCACGGGATACAGAGTTCACCCCGGTGAACGAACCTCGTTCCGAGATCTTATCATGGATTAAAGAGCAAGGCGATCAGATCCAATGTTTTTATCCTAAAAAGACGAGGGAAGATTCTGCAAGCCATAGGGATAAGAGCAAATATTGCGAGTTTCACAAGGACGTGGGCCATGAGATTGATGCTTCTTGGTAGTTAAAAAGGGAGATAGAGTGCCTCGTGCAGAAGGGCGAGCTAAAGCAGTTTGTAGGAGAAAACAAGCGAGAAGGAGGATAGTCCAGCAAACCTAATAGAGGTGATCACACTTAAGGAACCATTCACACTATAGTTGGTGGTTCCACTAGTGGCGATAGTAATTCAGCAAGGAAGCAGAGAGCTAGAGAGATATACTCTATCCTCCCTCAACAAAAGCCTAACCCAAGACCACCAATATCATTCTCTAAGATCAACAGCGAACATGTTCGTACGCCACATAATGATGCCTAGATAATCGAAAGGATCCTAGAGAACTTCTTAGTGAAAAGAATTCTGATAAATGAAGGTAGTGTAGTCAATATGATAACTATGGATGTATTTAAGCCCCTCAAATTAGACCAAACAAAGCTCAAGCCAGTCTAAACTCCACTTGTTGGGTTAGCAAGTAAACTGGTGCAGGTGTTAGGAGTAGTGGATACAGATAAGAACTCGACGTTAAGAATTTATCAAGGAGGTTGAAATTGCAATTCATGGTGGCGGACATCCAATTCTCATATAATGCCATATTGGGAAAGCTACCCTTATATGAGCTAGAAGCAGCAACGTGCATCAGATACTTAACCATGAAATTCTATTCCAATGAAGGTGAAGTAATGGCAGTGAAGGGTGACCAAAAGGCAACAAAAGAAGCATATGTAGTAGCTCTAAAGGGTCTACCACTCACTCTACCAATCATGTGGATGCCAGAGGAAGAACTAACTATTCAATCCGTAGAATATCCTCCCTTTGATATCCCTAGACACAAAGAAGACTCAGGGCCTGAACCAATCAGCGAGCTGATTAAATAGGAAGTAGAGAAGGGGAAATACATACCACTAGGAGCTGATCTACCGAACAAGGTGCAAAATAACATGAAAGCAGTCTTGAAGGATCATGTTGATAATTTCGCCTGGACTGCAAAGGATATTGTAGGCATCAACCCTAATTTTGTATCCCATAAACTCAGTATAGACCCAAGTTCCAAACCAATCAAGCAGAAGAAATGAAATCATGGCTCCAAATAGATTATAGCTACAGAGGTGGATAAGTTTTTAAAGGCGGGCTTTATAACTGAGGTGAACTACCTAGAGTGGCTGACAAACATTGTCCTGGTCCCAAAACCCAATGGAAAGTGGAGGCAATGTGTTGATTTCATCGATCTAAACAAAGCTTGTCCAAAAGACCATTACCCTTTACCTAATATTGATCAACTGGTTGATTCAACAGCCGGATATGAGGTGTACAGTTTTGTAGATGTAGTAGCAGGATATCATTGTCACAGACAGAGGAATATACTATTATCAGGTCATACCTTTTGGATCAAAGAATGTCGGGGCAACATATTAGAGGCTTGTTAACAACATGTTCAAGGATAAAATTGGGTGAACCATAGAAGTGTATGTCGACGACATGATAATAAAGAATATCCGAATTACCGATCATCCTAAAGATCTGTAAAAAGCATTTCAGATCCTGAATCAGTTCAACATGAAGCTCAATCCAGAAAAGTGCATATTCAAAGTACAGGCAGTAAAGTTCTTAGGCTTTATGATATCTCAAAAAGGAATAGAGGCAAACCCCGAGAAAATTAAGGCAATCTTGGAGATGCGGCCACCCGCCAACATCCATGAAGTGCAACAATTGAATGACCGAATAACAACTTTAGGCAGGATCATCTCCTACTCAGCCAAAAGATGCATGCCCTTTTAGCAGAAATTGAAACAGTTGAGAGGTTTTAAATGGGACGATCAATGCCAGCTCGCCTTCGAACAAATTAACGAGTTCCTATCCTTTGCCCCCCTCTTAAGCAGACCCAAGAAGGATGAAACTCTATACCTATATCTTACGACTATTGAAAACTCTGTCGCTTCTGTTTTACTTAAGGAAGAAGGTGGCGAGCAGTATCCTGTCTACTACGTGATTAAGGTCCTTAGAGGGGCCGAACTGCGATATCCGTGTGTTGAGAAGCTGGCGTTCATCGTCCTTACATCGGTGAATCATTTGCATCCTTGCTTCTAATCTCACACCATAGTTGTCCGCACAAATCATCCGTTGAAAAAGGTATTGCATCGAGCTGAAACTTTCGAAAGATTGGTAGAATTGTCAATCAGGTTGGGGGAATTTGATATCAAATATGAACCTCAAATTGCATTAAAGGCACAAGTTCTGGGTAACTTTGTGGCTGAATTTTCTAAAGGTGAAGAAATAGGCGATCCACAAGCCACAACGCCGAACCTAGACTCTGACATATGGAAGCTTCATACAGATGGGGCTTTAGGAAACTTGGGAGCAACAGTGGGGGTCATCCTACAGGGATGAAGGAAGATAAGGGTGTAGTATGTCATTCGCTTAAACTTCCCTACAACGAATAACGGGGCGAAATATGAAAGTTTGATAGTAGGGCTTATGTTAGCACTTGAGGTATGACTTCCCATCCTTCACACCTTCTTAGACTCATAGCTTGTTGTAAGTCAAATCACACGCACATTTACAACTAAGGAACCGAACCTAGCCAAATGTCATTCCTTAGTCATATCTCTCCTAAACAAGTTGAAGGAAGAAAGGTGTATTTGGTAGTTGATCCAGATTGAAAGGGAAAATAACAAAGAGGCAGACTCCATAACTAAAGTTGCCTCAGGAGGAGAAGCATTGTCAGAAGGAGTTGTAGTCGAACAACAAGATTTCCCAAGCTTTGAGAAACAAGAAATCTTAGTCACCCAAAATAAAGGCAATTGAATGAACTCAATCATAGACTTTTTGCAAAATAACGTTTGGCCAGCAAACAAACATGAAGCCATTAAACTTTGTAGAGAAGCGACGAACTATACACTGGACAATGGGGAATTATACAGAAGGTCGAAGTCACACCCTTGGGCAAGATGTGTAATCAAAGAAGTTGGTGGAGCACATAAAGGCTTGGATGCAAGCTTAAGAAGATCTTACTGTCGGGATACTATTGGCCCACCATGAAAAGGGACGTTCGCTATTATGTTCGCCACTAAAAGACATGTCAGAAGTTTGATAGGGTACCTAGACAACCCTCAGCAAAGTTACAGCTGTTAGCCTCATCTTGGCCTTTCGCCCAATGGGGGATATACATCTTGGGACCTTTCCCAATGACAATAGCTCAGAGGAAGTTTGTAGTGGTCGCGATTGATTACTTCTCTAAATGGGTAGAAGCAGAAGCTCTTAGCACCATTACACCAGCCCGGATCATTAGCTTCTTCAGAAATAATGTGATATTCAAGTATGGCATTCCTCATAAAATAGTCATTGATAATGGAAAGCAGTTTGACTCAAGAGTCTTCAAATCTTTTTATGAAGAGTGGCACATCAACTTGCACTTCACATCAGTAGCTCATTCACAAACCAATGGCCTTACTGAAGTTACAAACAGAACCATCTCACAAGGACTGAAGAAAAGACTAGATGGAGAAAAACCAACTGGACAAATGAGCTGAATAGTGTACTGTGGGCCTAAATAACAACACCTAGACAAGCAACAGGGCAAACACTATTCTCTTTTGTATATGGAACGAAAACTGTGATACCAGTGGAAATAGGCCTACCTAATAGAAGGATGAAAGAATATGAGGAGCTCGGGAGCAATGAAAGTTTAAAGGTTAGCTTAGACTTAATAAAGGAGCTTAGAGAAGATGCCGCAACCCGAGCCGAAGCATACAAACAAAGGGTAAGAAGGTACTTCAATAGGAAGGTCAAGAAGAAGCAGTTCGAAGAAGGTGACATGGTTTGGTGAAAGGAAGAAATTACTAAGGGATCAACAGGAGTTGGAAAGCTAGGACAAAACTGGGAAGGTCCTTATGAAGTATCAAAGTAGATAGGTTCAAGCACCTATAAGTTAAGAAAGATAGAAGGAAGCGTACTGCCCAAAACTTGGAATGCTGATAACTTAAAAAGTGCATATTGTATCTCCTCATTTTATGATGTGTAAAAATTATCTTATTTAAAGTAATAATATGATAAGAGCTCAGATTTTTTGACCTAATGTATCATGCCCTCTAAAAATAAAAGGACAGGATATATCAGGTTTTTCCTGAAGGATCTCACTTAAAAATTATTTCTCCATGTGCAGCTAAAAGTTCGCCAAAGGCCTAACCGACCCAGTTTTCTCCGTCCAATAGAACACGTTCGCCAGAGGGCTAAGCAGCTTAGTTTCCTCCGTCCAATAGGACACGTTCGCCAGAGGGCTAAGCAGCCCAATTTTCTCCATCCAATGGGACAAGTTTGTCAAAGGCCTAAACGGCCTAGTTTTCTCTGTCCAATGGGACACTTTCACCAGAGGCCTAAGCGACCTAATTTTCTCCGTCCAATGGGACACGTTTGCCAGAGGCCTAAGCGGACCAATTTTTTTCGTCCAATGGAACAGTTTGCCAAAAGCCTAAGTGACCCAATTTTCTCCATCTAATCGGACAGTTCGCCAAATTCATCTCACTCACTATGGAAGCAGCTCAATAGCAAACTGAACAAACTTGCCTGATCTACTGAGTCTATATGTTGAGGTACACAACCTTTTTTATTCAAACTTAACTAGCACAGTTCATAAGTTATTATTCGTCAAGTTATTAAGGCAAAAACCCCTTAGGCGTGTATTGTAAATCGCAAGCATGAATGAATCATTAGTTGTTGAGTCACTATTTACTAAATGTACTTAGACCGCCTAGTATGAATAAGTTATTAACTTGTTAAGTCAATACCTGATAAACATATTTAGATCGCCCAACATTCTAAATAAATGACATGTTCGGATAATAAAACCAACGAATAAAAAAGCTAAGTAAATAAAGGAGACTGCAAATAAAAAAATCTCATTTCATTAAGTGAGAAGAAATCTTTACATCCATGAGTATGAAAAAATTCCTACAATAAGTTAAGAATTAAAACACTATATAAATATTTAGTCACCCTGCTTTGGTGGAGCAGGTGAGCTGGCTCTAGAAGAACTAGGGCGATCTCCATCGCCATCCTCATCCCCTTCCTCTTCGACATCCTCCGGGTAAACTTCATTCACCCAATCCCAATCTACATCTGGCTGCCTCTCCCACAACCTAGTCAAAATATTTGACCTAATTTTTAAGCAAGCCTTCGCCAAGTCTTCTTCTTGGGAAGCCTCGTTTTCCCTAAGGACACAAACCTCATCCTTTAGGGCCTGCAGCTCCCGCAACTTTTTTTCTAACTCGCCTATCATGGCCTCCATCTCTTTATTTTTACTAACAAGAGACCAATTCTCTTCCTTTAAAGCATTCAACTCAACATTCTGAGCTGCAGTCTTAGCCTTATGGCGATCCTCTTGATCTTGCATAGATTTCACAACATCCTTTAAGGCGATCTCCATTTCGTTCTTTTTTACTTCCATCTCAGTAACACCAGACTTCAACCTAGATAGGCAAGCATACTGAAGGCTATTGGCATTTATGGCTTGAAATAAGCATTAGTTTAGAAAATCAATCATCGCTTGGTCATCCATATGTTCAAAATACCGAGCGTCGGCTAGAAATAGACAGGCATGAGCCAACTCTCAACTGGGGCCATCATCTTGAATGTTACAATCCGCCCCATATCTATTGACAAAATAGGATCGAAGATCGATAGCCTACTGTGAGGAGGAGGAGGAGCTAAACTTGGATTTTGATGAGAAGTAGAGGCAAGCGCCTCCCTTACCCTTTTCCTAGGCAGTTCAGCTAGAGGAGTAGGAACAGTAGCTTCAACAGCTGGCTTGGTTGTTGGTTTAGTAGTCGCTGCCACTACAACAGGTTCTATAGGGGGAGCCTCCCCTGAAGGTTAAGTTGACACTTGCCTTTTCATCGCATTGACAATCTTGGACATCTTTGAACTCTTTCCCTTCTTAGGAGCCATATCTACAAAAAACAAAAGAAAAAATTAAAAAATGTCAGTTTTAATAATCCTATATAAAACACCTAAGGAATAGAAAATATCGTGATAGAAGGGTTTGGCCTAACAGGTCCGCTAGGCAAGCGGATGCGATAACCTTCGGCTATCACCTTCCTCAAATCCACACACTCGAGCCGCATAGCCCTTATAAAATCTACTACCCCTCCGTCTTAAGTAGTAGGTAGTGGCCGAAGAAAAGGTTGAGGATCTGTAGACCAATTGTTTAGAATCCCAAACCCTCCAGAAAACCTCACTATGAAATACTTAGATTTCTAATTCTTCAAAGAGGAAATCTTTGACTTCTTTGAAAAAATATTGCAATTCCCATTTTCCTCAAGAAAATAATGATCTTCGTTCGGGCGAAGGGAAAAATGATATAGCTCCCGAATCACGCCAAGGCAAGGCAATCACGCCAAACCCTAGAGAAACCTCAAGCCAAGGCAATCACGCCACAGAGAAACCTCAAGCCGTTAAGATGGAGCTGACTTAAGGTTACCTGATACCCATTAAAAAAGGATTTTAAAGGCTCAGAAAGTGGAAGGCAAACCCTAGAGCAGAAACACTCTTCGTACAACATGATAGAGTCCTTATCCAAAGCAGAATTAACCTGCATATCCTCAGAAGGGTGAATTAACTTATAGTCAAACGACATATTGCAACTGTAATATATGTCTAGTAGTTTGCCCTCATCTATATCAGAAGGGATGTCAGCTATCCGAACATTTTCTTTCCTCCCCTTTCCCTCACCCACTCCTGAATCAGCCTCCTTATGAGGCTCGCTGCTAAGGTGCTCATGTGGCTCGTTGCTAGGGTGCTCAAATATTATTTAAACATCCTTATCATTAGAGGAACCCATAACCTTAACCGAACAAAAATGAACAAAAAAACAAAGAAGAAGGAGAAGAAAACTTACTAAATTAGCGTATTCTAGAGAGAGGAAGATATTCTAAAGAGAGAAGCTCTTGAAACCAAGAAACGACAAGAGTAACAAATGAAACAAAAATGGTCCTTATATAGGCCAGGCGAGGCAGGTGAAGAGTCGCCTCATTTAATGAGGTGACTCCTCAAACATCCTGGCGCATGAAGCTCCGCAACAAGCAATGGTGATGCCCCCAACCATCATTACAAAAAAAAAGAATAATAATAATAATAAATAAATAATAATACATATAAATAAAAAATATAATAAAATAAATATAAATAATAATAATATAATATTTAGACATCAATGATCAAATAACTAATAGGGGGACTATTGTTAACATATAATAATAAAATATTTTAATTAAATAAATAAGACTCCTATATTAGCCCCAAACAGGAAATAATGAGGACTCCAAATCCTTATCTCATACGGACTACTCGGACTTCACTATATATATTCTAAATTCACCCCAAAGTAGGGCTAATCATTATTATTCTCTCCTAAAAATTCTAAAAGTTAACATAAATTATTTATGGAGATGTGTATGAGTTATTTATGGAGATGCATTCCTCAACGTTTATGATCAAATATTTGGGTTCCTCAACGTTTGGGTCCCTAAATTATTTATGGAGATGTGTATAAGTTGTTTAAAATAGAAGCTAATTTTGTGGAAATTATTATTGCAGTTAATATAACAATTAAGAAGGATGATGATATGTTATCCATGTTTGATATGTTTAAGGATAGTCGAATTGTACCAATACGTGTGAATGAGCCAATGATAGTGAATGAAACAATAAATAGAAGTGTTAATATGAATGAAACAGGAATTGAGGGTGGTGTTAATGTGAATGAAACAATAGTTAAGGGTGTTAATGTGAATGAAATAGGGATTGAGGGTGGTGTTAATGCGAATGAAACAGTTAGGGAGGCTGTGAATTTGAATGAAATTGGTACTGAGGGAGTAAATGAGGCTACACACAACAAAGGACTTTGTTGATGATTACTTTAATATTAAAATGTATCTCAAGACCTACTTAGGAGTTATCCATCCCATGCCTCATTTGACTTAGAACCCTAAGTAGATGAAGATATCATTCTTCCACCTAAGCCAAAAAAGAAGGTTGGAAGGCCTAGGGACAGAAGAATTAGACAAAAGGTGAAGAACCTGCTAGTGCACAGGCAACAAAAATAAGGACAATTCTTGTTGGGTTTTTGGCTCTCCTAGACACAATAAGAGAACTTGTGATTCAGCCCACCAGTGAATAAAGTAAGAATGCTGCATATTTATTTTTACTACATATTTAATTTGGGTCCATGGCTCTCAACAACTCATTAATTTGGGTCTATGGCTCTCAATAACTTTCAAAAACTAAGGGTAATATTACACATGGCAGAGGATCAAGGGGCAGAGAGCGAGGGGTGGTGGAGCAAGGGGCAGTGGAACAAGGGCTAGTGGAGGAAGGGAAAGTGGAGGAAGGGGAAGTAAAGGATAAAGCTAGTTTATCTATAGTCTTTCTTAAACAATTTGGATTTTGTATATTTTTGTGACCAATAGATTTAGGTCCAGGTCTACACATAGGCATTGCAGTTTTTGCCTCATTTTGAGTTGTGAAATGGCATTTTATGCCTCATTTTGGACTGTGAAATGGAATTTTAATGCCTCATTTTGGATTGTAAAATGGCATTTTTTGCCTCATTCTCGGAATTAATACACCTTATTTTGCATCTAATTTATCTAAGTTTTTGTCTTCTTTTAGACCTTATTTATCTCAATATGCTTTATTTTACAAGTTTTTTTAACAAAACAATAACTGTGCTTTCAATTTTAGAATAACAGGTATTTAGATGCAATTCAAATACCACCACTCTCTTTCATTAAAAGTTTTCTACAACAAAATCACAAAAGCCCTACATTTACTAAATTCTTAACTCATCTTTCCCAACACAATAATGATTACACTAAAACCAACAATAATAATCAACACAAAAACAATGATAAAAAACTTCAAATACCCAACATAACTTTTTAGTCCCTCAACCTTCACAGCAAATCTACCCAGTTCAACTTGTAAATTTTTGAGTTCAACATACAACCTTGACACTTCATCCTTCAAATATTCAACATCACATAAGTTGCTTCCTTGCCTTGATTCAGAGTCAAAGGATTGAACTGTCGCTGTTGGATGGATTGAATCTATTGGCTTACACCACCTTAAAAACGAGCCACACTCGTTGCTCAAGAAATAAAAGTAAAGCCTATTTTCAATGCATTGTCGTCTTTAAGATTTGAATATCCACCTTCTTCCCACATTTGCAATAATAATTGATGTACTTTCCCTCCTATGAACTCCCATTTGCACTAGATGAAGAGAATGAGCGCCTCATTTGTAAAAACCTAGACTTTCTGATTTGGGGATTTTGTAACTACGATGGGCTCAAGTAAGAAAGAAGCCACGTTTATATTACTTTCATTAAGGGTATGCTTGTCATTTTTAAAATTTTCTCCAGGTTAAAATTGGCTTTTCAGCCTATATAAATGAAAAAGAGGCAACAATTTGGATGGAAGGACCACACTACATAATTTAGGTCCTTCAAAATAATTACTCAAACATTAAGAGACCTAAGTGTTAATTTGATCATAATTTAAGTCCTTCAAAATAATTACTCAAACATTAAAGGACCTAAGTGTTAATTTGATCATAATTTAGGACCCAAAAATATATAACTCCTATAAAAAATAATATAATAAAAAAATTTCTCAAATTAAGTTGTGCAACATCGAAATTAACATGTTTGGATATTATGTTGATTATTGATTTTTTTTTTTAGAGATTGATTTCTCATCCTTTAATTAAACTGTTATTTTAGGAATATAGAAATGAAAATAGATTTTATTAAATGCATTTATAATCTATTTATTTATTTCTTCAAAATTAATATTATGTTTAATTGTTATGATCTTATATTCAAAACTCAAATTTAAATTCAAAATTTATCCAAATGAAATAAAATAAGAGAAAATGACATAAATTAGAATATAATTCCATAGCATAATTATTATAAATAAATATATTATTTTAAAATTCAAATGAGGTAGTACCTCAAAATAATGCTCTAATTAAAAATTAGAGCTTTGAAAATTAAAAAATACAGATGGAAAAAGAGTAATAAATAATAATAGTGATTATTTTGTGTTATTAGTATCATGTGTAAAAGATATATATAAACTAAAGAAGTTTAAAACAACTCAAAGATTTTTGTGATTTTTCAATAAAAAAAATACAACACTGAGTACAAGATATATAGAAGTGGAGCCTAAAATAAATGAAGCAATTAAGATATACAAATGAATTTAAAATACAAATGCAGAGCTACACTTTGACCTGTTCCTGTGGAATATAATATGATATATCTGATTCCTTAGTAGCCCACCACAAACTAATGGTGGGAACCATAGTTAGTTTGTCTTAAAGTAGAAGAAAATGATTGCTGGACAATGCTTTTGTAAGGACATCAGCCAACTGGTCAGTAGTGGATAAATAGGAGACAAGAAGATGTTTTTGGTGAACTAAGTCATGGAAAAACTGGAAATCAATCTCGAGATGCTAGGACCTAGAATGAAAGACTAGATTTGCCGCAAGACAAGTGGCAGAAATATTAACACACCAAAGTTTAGGTGGTGTACGGAGGTTGATTTCCAATTCCTTGACGAGAGCCTAGAGCCACATAACCTTGGAAGCAGCTGTAACAAGAGCTCTATATTCTGAATCAGTGCTAGAACATGCAATAGTTTGTTGCTTCTTGGAACACCAAGAAATAAGCTTTGGACCATGAAAAACAAGATAACCAGTTATGCTTTTACGGTCAACCTGATCACCACCCCAATCAGCATCAAAGTAAGCAATTAAAGACGAAGTTAATGTTGGCCGAATAGTAATACCAAAATCTAATTTCCCTCGTAAATAGTGCAAGATGCGTTTGATACCAAAATCTAATTTCCCTCGTAAATAGTGCAAGATGCGTTTGACAGCTTGCCAATGAACAATGGTATAAGAGTGCATAATTTGGGCCACTTTATTATTAGTCATGGTGATATCAGGTTGACTGAGTGAAAGATATTAAAGTATTCTAACAACTTGGTGATAGAGAGTTGGATCAGCAAAGGGATCTGTTGTGCTAGGGTGAAGCAATGTACGAGAACAAGCTTAAATGGCGACAGATGTGGCTTCATGCATTTGCATTATTTGAAGCAAATCAGATATGAATTTCTTTTAACACAAATGTAAGCCAGCTTTAGTACTGGTCAATTCAATGCCAAGAAAGTAAGAAAGTCATCATAAATTTTTTATTGCAAGAGTACCACCCATCAAAGTAACTATCTGATGTATGATTTTTGTGCTTGTTCCGATAAGAATCCAAATCATCAACATAGAGTAGATAGTAAGCAACCTGCACATCTTTTTTATAAATAAAGAGGGATGTACCAACTTTTGAATCTTTAAAGCCAAAATCATAATGAGACTGATTCAAACATTGATACCATGCATAGAAAGCCTGCTTTAAACCGTATAGTGATTTGGCCAAGGCAGATACATGCTGCGGTTTGGTTGGATCAAGAAAATCAGTTGGTTCTTCCATGAATACTGATTCTTCCAATGTGCCATGCAAAAATGCATTAAAAATGTCAAGATGATTAATAGACTAACCAAATGTAACTACAATTGAAACAACTAGGTGGATGCTAACCGGTTTGATGACGGGGCTAAATGTTTCAAGGAAGTCAATGTCAGGTCAATGATGGAAACCTCTAGCAACCACTCATGCTTTATAATGATCTTCTCCGTTGGGCTTCACTTTGATTCAATAAGTTCATTCACAGCCAATAATGTTTGACGTTTGCGTTTGGGAACCAGGTCCCAAGTGCCATTTGCTAGCAAGGCATCAATTTCTGCACCCATAGCACACCTCCATTCTTTATGTTTAACAGCTTGAGAGTAACATGTGGGAGTTAAATGGTCTATGGTGTTGTAAAGTTTAGGTTGGGTGTGTCCAAATTTTTATTGGGCAAGCATAGGGTGTGTAGATGTTGTTTGGGTTGTTCGAGGTAGTTTGTGGTTGAGTGAGAGGATTAGTGGTAAGAGCTACAAGAGTACGAGGTGGAACATTTTGAGTTGGATTCAGTGGATTTGGCGAGTTTAAATTGACTTGTAGTGAGATGGAATTTAGCTTGAGTATCGACAAAATGGGTGCTGCTTGGATAGAAGACGTTGGAGAAGCTTGCTCACCAATGGCTTTGAAGGGAAAAATCTATTCATGAAAAGAAACATGGCATGAGTAATATATTTTTTGTCAAGAAATATCTAAGCGTTTATATCCTTTATGCAGAATACCATACCTGAGAAAAACACATTGAGTTGATCTTGGTTCTAATTTGGACTTGTATACGATTTCAACTATGGATAATAGGCACAACCAAAGATGTTCAAAAAATTATTATCGGGCCTGTGATCAAAAATAAATTTAAAAGGATAATTTATTTTGAAGGTTGAAATTCGGTAACCTATTGATGACATATATAGCTATGTCAAAAGCATGGTCCTAGTATTTACACTACAAAAAAAATGCAAAATTGTGACCGATATTAGCAACAGATGGAAATTATAGCAAATTTGCGACCAACTTGTGATCGATTGCAATTGATTTTTAATTAAAAATAAAATGGCTTTTTCATGTCCAAATGGAGGACCACATTGACACCCACTTACGACGGTCGTTAATTTTGCTATGAACTTTTTGCTGGATTTTTTTGCTACAATGTTGCAAGATATTTGTTAGAAATTTTTATTAATTTCTTTTTACTTTATGTCGATCGCAATATTAAGGGCTTTAAACTAAAAAATTTTCTCCTTCTCGCGACAGAATAGTTCCAATATTTTTTTCCACCTATTTTGTTTTATGCCTCCTCTACGGTCCCCATTCCATCATTAGTACTTATCGCCGTCCTTCGCTGCTTTTCACCAAAGGAAGAGTCATTTGCCGTCACTATCACCAACAATCATATCATATCGTCACTAACAAGTATTTTTTTCCCTCCTCTCTTCCTGTGTTTACGCTATATTGATTATGTGCTTCTATTCACTACATGAATTGCATCAAATGTGTCTAACATTCAATATTTTGGCAAATCAAAATTTCATACTTTGAACAACCCTACTTTGGATAATTAGTGATTTTCTTGCACTAGCAATGTTATCTGGTTAGACTACTGCCAACAAACTAGCTTGTCCCCATTGCATTGAGTACAGTAGTGCATTTGCATTGAAAAATGGAGGAAAGCAATGTTGGTTTGACTGTCACCATAAATTCTTACCAGATGACCACCCTTGGAGGCAAAATCAACAATGGTTTAGAAACAACACTGTTGTTTATGATCCCCCTCCAACTGTAAGGTTAGGAGCACAAATATTGGAGGAAATTGAAGATTTGGGTTTGATGAAAGTGATAGTTTTAGGTGCAGAAAAGGTAAACGGTCGGATTGGGTGAAATAGTGGATGGAAAAAATGTATTATCTTATGGGATTTGTCATATCGGAGTACACTTCTTACCCATCAAAACCTTGATGTGATGCACATAGAAAAAAATGTATTAAAAAATATCTTCAACATTATGATGAACATTGAGGGAAAATCAAAGGATAATGTCAAAGCTAGAGCGGATAGGAAACAAATCTATTGTCTCCCAGAACTTGAATAAAATGTAGCTATAGGGAAGTATCTAAGGGATTGTTATGCATTAGAAAAGTCACAAAAATAATTATTATGTGAGTGGGTTGGAACATTGAGATTTCTAGATGGATATGTATCAAACATGGGACAATGTGTTGACATGAATAAATACAAATTATTTGGCATGAAAAGTCATTACTGCCTTGTTTTCATGCAATGATTTATACCTGTAGCATTCTAGGAACTATTGTTGGGAAGAGTTTTAGGAAGCAATAACAGACTTAAGTATATTTTTCAAGAAATTGACCACAACTATTATTCAAATAGATGATGTGAACTGATTAGTACGAGAAATCCTGTAAATCTTATGCAAATTGGAGCAAATATTCTCACCTGGATTCTTTGATTATATGGAGCATCTACCTATTTGTCTGCCATATGAATGTCAGACTCCAGGACTAGGACAATATAGATGGATGTATCTATTTAACATGTGAATCATTTTTATCATATTGTAATGTTCTATATTATTAACTTAAATTTAGACTAACATTTATGTAAACTTACTAGCACCTGCACAAAATAAAAAAAAATTGTGTGCAATAAGGCTAAGGTTGAGGGTTCAATTAGCAACGCATACTTAATAGAGGAAGCTTCTATCTTCTGTACACATTACTTTGAACCAAATGTTTATAAATTACATTGAAGAGTGTCACGTAATGATGATGGTGGAGAGCGAACTAAATCTGAGTTGGAAGAAAATCTAACAATTTTCACCTATCCAAGGCACACAATTGGAAAAGCAAAAAAAAAAAGGGAGATTGACTGATGTGGACATAAGAGCAGCTTAAAGTTATATATTGTCGAACTGTGAAGAGGTTTCTCCATTTGTATAGTAAGTGATGGAATCTTTGCATATTAAGCTTAATAACTCAGTTAAATCACATTTTGTTTGACACCATACTTGTAAAATAGAAAATTTATTGATAATTTATGAGAATAAAATCCCGATTCGATTTACAATGCGATCGATGCAAGACTTAGGATAGAATTTGCAGATTAGTTTAAATGTTATGTAAGTACCTTTCAAGTTACCCATAGTAAAATATGAATATCTTACTCTTACCTTGTGTCATTGTTATTTTATAGAAGATAGAAATTCAAAAAGTAATATTGATAGCAAATTCATTGTTAATCTACCAAGAGGACCTCTATCGCTAGCTATTGCATACTCTTGTTACTTTGTAAATGGATACAAGTTTCATACTGAAGGTTATGGGACAAGCAGAAAGACAATGAACAGTGGTATTTACATAAAGGGATCAAACTACAGTTATGAGTTGAACGATTTTTATGGGAAGTTGGTTGAGGTTTTGGAGTTGGATTATCCATCCTTACTAATAAAGCGTACAATCTTATTCAACTGTGAATAGTTCGATCCTAAGTTAAATATTGGTATGAACGTTCATCTGAAGTATAACTTTATAGATATTAATCATAGAAAAAGATATGCGAAGTATAAACCCTTCGTATTGGTGATTCAAGCTACATAGGTGCATTATGTTCTATATCCATTCTGAAATGAGATTGGTTGGATTAGATAAGAGTATGCAAAATCAAGGCTAGAGTAGTTGCATTAGACGTTGAAACCAAATAATCTATTGTAGTATCAAACTTTGAGCCATTTTAAAAAGTTAAAGTTGATGCGTAACCAATGCAAGTAGTTGAAAATTTAATTGACATATTGGATGATGAAAATGAAACTTTTGTTGATATGGGTTCATTAGAGAGGTGGAAGAAGAACATGTAGTCCTACATACTTCAAAAGAAGAAGAAGAAGCTGAAGATGACGAAGATGAAGACGAAGATACTTAGATGCATTATATTTTAGATAATAATTAAATAGCAACATCTAATGTACTCTTTATAAAAACTAATCAATATTAATGATATTCTTAAAATGCAAACTTATTTTTTTATATTGTTTAATAGATTAATTGTGTGTGTGTGTGTGTGTGTGTGTGTGTGTGTATAGGTTGGATCATTAATACTAAATATACTAGAGCCAGAATGTCAATCCGAACATGGCTGGTGATGGACCTTTTGGAGGTCGAGGCTAAGAACATAACATGCGTGGATGAGAGAGGCCTATCCTTCCTCCACCTCCTCTCCTTCCTTCTTCTACACCTGGTTCTTCATCTTCTTTTCAACCACACCACCTCCACCTTCTTTTGTTGCTTCTTCTTCTTCTGAACCAAATGTTGGATAGTCAAAGTCTTCACTAGCTTCATAGTTTCCTTCCATACCAGATAATCATAATCATTAATTCATACAAGTCCTTGTAATTTTAGTTTTAAGAATATATATACATATGTACACACACACACACACACACACACACATATTACAATTGTAATTGAATGTGTACTTTTCTTCTTTTTGCATTCGCAGCTTCCTCTGAGACACGTAATCAGCTCAAATTGGTAGCGAAACAATAAGTACTTGTTTACTTATTTCTTACTCTTTCATTATTTTGATAAATGGCTCTACTTACATGTGACTTCAGTTTGTTTTAAAGCATATATTGATCCTCTCGAACGTCTGGGCAAATGACAAGAATATTCAAGTTACATTTAGATAAAGACGAATATACCTAGGATGTTGCGACAAAAGATGCAAGAGATTTTTACTAGGATGAGCTTAAGGTAAGTTTTGAATACTTATTGACTTTAATCATATACCTTTCAAGTTAATGAAATCACTTGCTTATTTTGTATAACCATTGTCTTTTATTTTTTGTAGAAGCATTTTGTATAAGACGAGGCTATTACAGCAATGCTTAAAGTGGCTTGGGAGAAGCTATGCTCTAATTAGTACTCTGACTTCATGTACAAGATGCGAAAGAGTGGAAAGAAGCAATAATCCATATATCAAGAGGTATTGGAGAGTTAGTAGAAGGCTTGCAAGGATCTTGGATTTAAGAGAAATTATGAGATCTGTGCATGTAACAGACACTATGAGACTGGAGGTGACAGAGCAAGTCTGTCCAAATACACTAGTGGATCTATATTTACTATAGAGATAGCTCAGATGCTAGTGAAATAGAAGAACTTATACAAGTTGTTTTTAGTGGAGCGATGATGTTAATATTAATATTATATATGTTAAATTGCAATACAGGCTGAAAAAATAGGTCGCGAGCCTACCCTGATGGAGGTCTTCACTAACACCCATACTAAGGACCATGATTGGCATACTTATGTCGATAGGCATGCGATGAGCGTTAATCTAAGTATATTTTTCATTAATATGATTTTCTTAAATATTTCTGCATTGAACTTCATATGATTTTGCTATTAAAAATTATTATTTTTAGGAGAATTACACTACAACTTGCAAGCACGTTGTTTTTTCCAAGTAAGTTGCACCAAGAGCTGAGCCGACTGTTGATGAGTTAGCATTATATTTGGAGGCCGCAGGAGGCGACGAGAAGAGAAAGGTGTATGCCATCGGCTCTTAGGTACCACGATTCTACACTAACTCAGCAAATGTCACCTCTACTAGTGTTACGATACAATCATAGCCAGATCCCACTGCTAAGGAGATTAGTGCTTTACGGGCTCGTGTTGATGAGCAGGAGAGTCAACTCATAGAGCTTTGAGCACATATCATGCAGATGTCTTAACCACACACTGATGCTGATCTCTCACAGTCTCCAACTGCTTCATGTCCTCCTACTTCTCCTTCAAATATTGTAGTTGCTACTACAGATACTTTGCTGACTATAACAGATACTACAACATATCGTGAAGACACTACAACATAAAATGCAAACACTATACCACCTCTGGCAACCTCTTCAGTAGACCAGCTGAGTAGATTTGACCAAAGACCATTTTAGTTTTATTATTTTGCTTTAACTTTCTTATTCTGTAAAAATATTGTGTTTGGGTTAGTTTCATCTCGTTAGTGCTGCTTTCTTGATGCTTATGATGAGGAGTTGAATTTTTGGACTCCATGCATATATTTGTTGCTTTTTAGCAGGTGAAAAAATTTCTAGTTTTTGTAAATTTTAAATTTTTTTTCCCACCATTTGCATTTTGAGACTAATCTACTAAGGAATTGCGACCGATGTTTATTCTTTTAAATCTAAACTGTGACCAATTAGTGACAAATTACCAACCATACTTTAAAAAAATATGCAAAAAATTCCCATCGCTTAGCAACCAAATCAAGAACCGTGTGTTTGCACAAAAAATTACAATAAATAGCGATCAATTGTAATGTAATTATGATCGAATACTATAGTCGCAAATTATTATCGATGTCAAGATCCATCGCAGTGCAAATAGCAACGACTTAAATTGCGACCAATTTAAGGTGGTAGCAAATCAGTTGCTAGTTTATTTTTGCGACCGACTTCCTTAATTTTAATCGGTCACAATTTCGTGCATTTTTATAGTGTTATGAGGTATTTGGGCATGGTATAAAAGGGCACGGCCAGTCTTGGTATGTCTGTGTTTGCACTCAGTGCAACCATTTTACTCTGGGGTGTATGGACAAAAGCTTCATTATATAATGAAATTTTGTGCTAAGCAAGGTTGTACGACTTGGATTTCACCACCTCAGTCTAATTGAAATTGCTTAATGGATCAATAAAAAATTTTCTCAACTATTTCACAAAATTCAATGAAATAATTGAAGACTTCATATTTATGTTTTAAAAAATATATCCAAATGCATTTTGTGTAATGATAAAAAAATATTAAATAATAGGTGCAACCACCAATACTTGGTAAAGCTAATAGAATGAACTTGAGGTGAATGAAGGGAACTTGGTGCCTATTGAAGACAATAAAGACCATCACAGCTGGAGCCTCTATGGAGCTTGCCCGTTTGGATATCTTTTATCGAGAAAAAATCAGCAAAAATTTCAAAAGAGATATTATTAATAGTAGAAAATTCACAATTTACTGATAGGTTTGAAGTAGCAGATGAAACAAGTAAAATATTATCCAACAAAAAAGAATGAGAACTAAGAGCAATATTTATGGACCGAACATGAGAAATTAGTAAGGTTTTACCTTTTTTGAGATAAACTTCTTTAGTGTTATTGTATTTGAAATGATGAGCGACATTTTATATTTCAAGAGTCAAATGGTGAGTGGCTCCCATATCAACTATCCACAGTTTAAGAGGACTAGGCTGTTTGGATGAGTAATTGCTAGTTGTTTTGGACTATGACATATATTTTGGGCTTGTACATTTTGGTATGGTGTGTCCAGAACCTCCACAATTAAAAGAAACAGGTTTGTTGTCTTAATCTTCAGGTTGCTGGAATTGGGAGTAACCACGTCATTTGCCAGGTTGATACATATTTCTGCTACCATGTCTTCCACATTGACGGCCACGACTTGGATGACTGGTATTGGAGTAATTGGCAATAACGGCAAGAATGTGGCGATTTGCTTCAGCTTTCAATTGCACTTTCTCACTAAGGAAAAATCCAAAAAGAACATCAAAAGATATAGGAGTTCACTATGCTTCAATGTTTCCAATGAAGGGACAGTATTCTGGGGGTAAGCCATGCATAATTGCATTAATAATACCTTCTTGAATCTCATTACTAAGTGCAAGTAGTTGATCATAGATATTTTTTGCTCTTATCATATAAGAAGGGATGTAATCCGTACCTTTGTTAAGACTCTAAAGAAGAAATTTCAAGGAATGAAGTTGTGCTCTTGAACTGAATGAATAAGTGGTGGCGAGGCATTGCAAAGCTTGGTGGCAGTAATGACCCCAACAATTTGGTAAACAACAAATTCAAAGAGTGAATGAATGATCCAACTTAAGATCAACTGGTCTTTGATATGTCGATGGAATATGCTAGATTAGGAGCACCATTAATGGTTTTACGTGGGGTAGTGGCTCCTTCATCAACATGATTAATCAATTGATTGCCACATAAAATTGGTTGGAGTTGAGTTTTCCACAAGAGATAGTGGAGTTTAGTTTTATAAGCAACTCATTGTGTATGCTGGGCAAGATGAACGGCATGGTTGAATTGTTGTTGGCCATAGAAAAAGAAAAGGAAAAAAACTAGTGGTGGTAGGAGCTTGGGCGTTTAAACCACTTGTTGCTCTGATACCATTAAGAAGTTTGAAACAACTCAAAGATTTTTATGATTTTCCAATACAATAAAATACAACATTGACTACAAGATATATAGAAGTGGAGCCCCAAATAAAGGAAGCAGGTAAGATATGCAAATGAATTTGAAATGCAAATAGTAGTGGATATGTATTGCTATACTTTGGCCTATTTATGCAAAATATGATCAGATATATCCGATTCCCTAGCATAAACTATGAAACAATACATATTATAATTTATAAGTTATAAATCATAAACTACAAAACAATATACAATATAGTGAGAAAATAAATATTTCAATACGTACTAAATACAATATATAAATTATAAATTCATAAATAATGCACACACTCGCACGGACCTATACCTAATTTTAATATAAAGAAAAAACAGTAAGATGCCTTTATTTATTTGTTTATAAGGCACAAATATAAAAGGACATAACAATAGTAAATAGAAACTTAAAAGTTGGTAGAGTAAAAAAGTTAATTATACAAATAACTATAAATGAGAAGATTTTAGAAATAAAAAAAATATATAAATATAACTAAAATAGACATAAATAAAAAAAATAAGCAAACATAATCTTTTAAAGTAGAAAAAAAATTGTATGAATTGAATAAAAATATGAGAAGACATAATGGTACAAAAGAGAAAACAGAAAATTATTAGACTCCAATTAAAACTGAAAGAGAAATAAAGCTCCATCGTGTTAAGACTTGTCAGCGCTCTCCAATAATTCCATATCTATTTTTTTCTTTTTTGTGATGATAACATATTTGGTATGGCTACATTACATGAAGCTAGAGAAATCAGGAAAATCCTTCAAGACTATGAATGGGCATTGGGGCTGAAAATCAATTTGTAAAATTTCAAATTTTCATTCAGCAAGAATACAAATTCGAATGTGCTTGTCGATATTATGCAAAACTTTATGGTAATAGGAATTTAGCATCACTCTAAATTTCTTGGACTTTTTTCCGCAATGGTGTTATGAAAAAAACTAATTTCCTAAATGGTGTTCTGTGAAAAGTATTTAACAAAATAGTATTTTGTTGACATTTCAAAGAGTTTTATTCCAGTCAGTGTGTAACAATGCATTCGTTACACTATGAATGGAACAAAACTAATAAATTTTAATTTATTTTAACGTTTTTCAACAGTTTTACAGAATAATATTCTCTCTCCTCTCCCTCAGTTGAATATTACACTATAAGTGAAATAATGTCAAGAATATACTTTTTGGCGAGATTCGCACGCAAACACAAAGTATCAATTATTACACTTATAGTGTAACAATTTATTATAAATATAATTTACAAAAGAGATGACATGCATGATTCCATTCCTGCAACGATTCCCTACCCCATTTTTATTCCCTTACTTCATTTTTTATTGCAGAGGCGATTCTTAAAGTCTCTTTAACTTTTTAAATTATTACATTATAAGTGTAACAAGGCGTCCTTTTATTCTGGGAATCCTAATCTTACTTTGCATACCTTATCGTTAGTTTAGATACCTTCCCAACTTACACTATGTTTCATCTGACATTGTGACATTATTTTGCTTATAATATAACATTCAACTCAAGGAGCAAGGAGAGAGAATATTGGTCTATAAAGTCGCTAAATAATGTTAAAATAAATTAAAATTTAAGTCTTTTATTGCAGTTATAGTGTAACAATACATTTGTTACACTATGACTGCAACAAAAGAATTTGAAAAGTCACCAGAACATCATTCTGATAAATATTTTTTCACAGAACACCATTTAGGGAATTAGTTTTTGGCACAAAACCATTCAAGGAAAAAACCCAAGCATCTTGGTCTTGCGGCAGTGATAGGACGCAGTAAAAAGAATAGTCTTTAAGAGCATTTGTGATAGAGTGAGACAAAAATTGAAAGGGTGGAAAGAATATGTGTTATTGAAGGTTGGAAAAGAGATCTTTATTAAGGCAGTAGCCCAAGCAAGTCCAAATTATTTAATCAGTGGCTTTATGTTCCCATTGGAGACTTATAAAACCATTGAATCTTTGACCTTTAATTTCTGGTGGGGTCAACAGGATGAAGAAAGAAGGATTCATTGATGCTTTTGGAAAAATCTTGGTACTTCAAAGTTTGTTAAAGGTGTCAGTTTTAGAGACTTGCGTGCATTTAATCTAAGTCTAGCTAAACAAGTTTGACGATTGCTTAAGAATCTTGGTTCTATTTTAGCTAAATGATTAAAGGCGAGATACCATTCTAGGACACCATTATTAGAAGCTAAGAAGGGATACATGCCAAGTTATGCTTGGAGAAGCTTACTAGAGGCGAAATCGCTTATAGAGAGTGGTTCACAGTGGTTGGTAGGAAACGGCAAATCAATTCGGATTTGGCAGAATTGGTGGTTGCCGAGACAAGTCAACTTTTGAGTTTATTCTCTGATTTCTCAACTGAGAGAGTCGGCCAAGGTATAAGAATTATTTATGGAGGAAAATTTGTGTTGGAATCATAATCTCATTGAGGCAATCTTTTCATTGGTTGAAGCAAGCATTATGAAGGCTCTTCCTCTTAGTCCTAGATGGGGTGCCAATTCCATTATATAGCACCACCCAAATAATGGTATATACTCTGTTAAGAGTAGGTACCATGTAGCGTTTGCAACTCTTAACTCTCTAAATATGGATTCATCATAAAATCCATTGAATCCTTCACTGTGGAAACAAGTATAGAATCTCCAAATTCCTCCTAAGATAAAATATTTTTTGCGTAAAGCATTGACAAATCAGCTATCAGTATCAATATCACTGTTGTTAGGAGGAAATAATGTAGATCATGTGTGTAAAATATATGGGATGGAAACTAAGTCGATAATTCATTTGCTAAAAGACTATGGTGTAGCAATGTAGGTTTCACAACTATGTGCGTTATGTATCGATATCGGTAGCTATGCCTCAGTTAATTTTTTAGACTGGTTCAAAGAGTTAATGAGTGGCTTTGATGTGACCCAAGTGGAAATGTTTACGGTAAATGCTTGGGCTCTATGGAAGATGAGGAACACCTTGAAATTCCAAAAGCACATATCGATTCCACAGATAACATATATAGGGTTGTAGATGCTTAATTTTTGCCCAAAAATAGACTCAATGATGATAATTTGTAATGCTAAGGAAGAGGGTGAAGCACCACAAGAACTTCATCCCGAAGCAATGATCTAAGTCTAGAAAATGTAACCTTTACTGCCTTTTTCACATTTTTGGCAAAATAGGACCCAAAAGCATATCTCGGGTTTGCCTGGGATGTACCTCGGTGTCCTATGGCACTCTGTACATCACCCAGACCAATTTTATGAAAATTAGGTTGGTTTGCTGGTAGGGTCCACAGTGGCCCTAGTGGGGCCCATTAGTGATCTTTAGGAGGCCCATCAGTGGTGATGACATTTCTCATGGCATAAGGAGTTTAGAACATCCGATTGAGTTGACTTTTGAACTAATAATCTTAGGTTAAGAAACCGAATCAATCAAATTATTTTCACATTTTCGGGCTTCGTGCCGAAATAGGGTCCGAAAAAGAGTCCAGGGTGCACACGGGATAAATTTTCATGACTTATGTCAATACACATACTATATGAACCGATTTTATGAAAAATGAAAAACCAGATCGTTCGTGGGGCCCACATGCCACATGGGCA
This sequence comes from Jatropha multifida, assembly GCA_948099535.1. Taxonomy (NCBI): domain Eukaryota; kingdom Viridiplantae; phylum Streptophyta; class Magnoliopsida; order Malpighiales; family Euphorbiaceae; genus Jatropha; species Jatropha multifida. Next base: position 12,012 of record CANUEX010089972.1, on the reverse strand, counting down.
GTGAATAATACCATTTTTCACCATTTGTCTATAAATTCATCTCTAAGCTTAGGGTTTAGGGGGTTGGCATTTTTGTGGTTGAGCAATAACAGATTTGAGAGAAAATTAAGAACAAAAACACTAAAAACTCAAAATCAAACACAAAAACAAAATCAAAAACTGAATCTAAACTCCATTTTCTTCACAAAAATTTTAAAATTTCCTTAGTTTGATTCTGTGAGAGAGTGTTTTTAGGATAGTCAGTGTGTTCTAGGATTAGAAACACTTCCAGAAACACCAACTCAACAACACAGGCTCGGATCATCAACGAAGATCAAGTGTTCTTGAGGTGTTCTTCATCAACTTCAAGCAAATCTTCAATTCTCCTTTAAAACAACGTAACTGAGACTCTAAACTCTATTCTCTTTTGATTTTCAATTCATTTTCTGCCTCATAACTCCAAGAAATTGAGTTTTTATGAAAGAAACGCGTGAAAACTGAGTTTCACAGCAATCTGCTACATTTCTGGGCACGAAGGCGCCTAGATTACTGCTGAAGGTGCCAGCCTTCAAGGGAAGGCTCACGCCTTGCGATGAAGGCACCAGCCTTCATGGCAAGGCACACGCCCTTCCATGAAGGCGCCTAGAAATCAGCAAATTGCTGTCCAACCGCTTCTGCCTTCGATCTTCTGGTGATTACAAGCTTTGTTTACCTTAGAAGGGGACTTGATTCACTTCTAGTGGTGTCAGTCTGTAAGTTCCATAAGAGAAATAACTTAAACAATATCAAATTGTGCCTAAATTCTGAGATCTAAGTGGGTTGGAGCCTAAGGGTAAAAAATCCACGTTTGATTTGGATGAGTACGTTGGCGATTCTGATGTATATTTCTTGCTGGGATTTGTGAATTGTATTCATCTACAAGATGAATATTGTGATCATGAGCTTGAAATAACATTAGAATTGTTATATTTTATTTTCTAGCATTTATTTTATGCTAATTTAATATTTGTTCTTCATAGTATCATAATTATGTATTAATTATTTAATGTTCTAACAATTCTAACCCTACTGACATTAACTAACATTCTGACAGTTTAATTTTTCTAGTTTTATTATTCATTTTATAATTGTTTATCAACTAACGAGCTAATCTTTGAGTTTTGATGTTTTTGTTTTAATTGTTGCATTAATCTTGTTATGTGAATGTTTGTATCTGATATAATTTGTTGTTTTATTTGTTTTACTATTCTGAGGTTGATGTAATTTATTCATATGGATTGTAATAATTTTATTTTCTAATTGATTTGTATTAATTAAGAATTAAGAATATATAATGGGATAAATGGGTAGATTGTATTTTAATAGGAAGGTTGTACTATTTTCTCCTCCATCCTTCTTTGTGGATGTTTAGTTTTCATGCTTGTTGTATGATTTAATTACGATAATTTGCATGATTGACATTATTTTCAAAAATTTCATAAAATGATTTTACACCACAAATTAAGTTAATACCGCAATTAATAAATAACGAATATTTGGACAACTAGGAGGCCGGTCTATACCGGGCGGAATGGGTGCCTAACACCTTTCCATTTCTGTACCCAACTCTCAAACTCATTCTGGTTAAAATCGAATTAATTTATTTCAAAAAATTGATTAATTCAAGACATTTTTTCCTAGTTTAGTAAAAATGGGTGGCAACTCTAAATATTTTCAAAACCTTACCAAAGTAAGGAAATATTTTTCTGAGGATAAAAATGGGATTGGATAAAATGATTTTCTTGAATTAAAATAAACCAAGCCCATTTAATTCGATTTACTCAAGTGACTCTTGAGAAAACCATGAGACGCGCACGAAAGCCATGTCGTCCTCAAGGGTTGTCTACGCTTTTTGATTTTCAAAATCATAGGTTTTCTACTTCTACTCTTATAATAATGTGGTTCTAGTTTAATTAAGTCGGTAGTGCTCAATAGAATCTGCCTCCCTCTGGTCTATTCAAAGATAATACTAATGCATAATTAAAGGAGTTAGTTGTCTATGGTCTCAAGTTCATGATCAGAACTACAATGGGAGAAGTTAAGGGTACAGGTTGTAGAAGTAGCAGTATATCAATTCCTCAAGACCACGCTAAAGTTACTACAGCTTCTTTCAACATTTCAAAAGGTCTGAAAATGGGCTTGTCTCACCTGGTGCTTAAATTGGACTCTCTAATTCAGCACCTCCAAAGGAAATCATTTCAGAATAATAAGCATGGTACTATACTGTTAGAGCTTCATTCTCTTATTAGACCTGTCAATTTTGCTCTTTTGTTCATACTAGTTTTTTAGAACGTGTGTTGCATGTGGGTACCTGTTATCTGTACTCATTATATAATTTTTCTTTTTCTTTGTTTATTTCAAGTTTGTTATATATATGATAAGATATTGAGAAAAAAATAAATAGATAGATTTGATGTTTTTCTATTTAAATATCTACTATAATTTTACCATTTATTTATGTTAAAAATAATTATATAAATTATTCATTACAAATATTAGTTATAATTGTTCTCTTTATCCCGATCAATCCCCTTCTCCCTTTTGAAGAGTTATTGTATTAATATGTGATTCAGCCTTCTTCAATAAATTGTTTCACTGTAAAGTTCAAATCAGTATCATTATTAATTTGAACATTATTATCTTTTTAAGCTTATTGATGAAAATTTTAAACATCTTTTATTATTTATTTGGCAGCAATACCTCTTTGTAGACGACGTTCTTTGTGTATGTTGCGTCCTTCATTTTTTTTTTCTTATTTAACTTTACAAGAACTTTTATTGTAAATATCATTATCTCTCTTGAAAATGCCATATAGAGCTGTCCATGTGAGAACACATCCTATGGTAAATAGACACCCCCGTTCGATATTGTTTGCCCCTAAGCTTTGTTTATTGTCATTGCAAAGTAAAGACAGACTTGAAATTGCTTTCTCTTAAAATGAAATGGGTATCTTTCATTTTGTGCCTGAGAGGTATTCTAGATAAGAATACTTGCTTCCCTGAGTGATGTCCAACTATTATTTCAGCATGGATTACATTGACTCTAAAATTTCTGCAGACCATTCTAGTTCTGTTACAAAAGCCATTCGAGGTATCTAAATTTCTCAAAAATTTTATTAGACAGTTGACTTTCAAATCTAGCATGTGCGGAGGTGATCCATTTAGCCGCAAAGTGTTGAGAAATTCCACTAAGTAGTAATTGCTCGTGTCATCTACTGCTTCATCGAAACTATTATAGATCTTGCTCTAGCTAGAGAACAACTCTATCATCTTCTGATTTAGGCCATTAACACATTCATTTTTTATCGCTACTATTGCACACCTTGTCATGTACTTGCCAGAGTTTGCATTCTCTTCAAGCACTAGGAACACTTTACCAATTAATGATCTCTCATTGGCTTCATCATTATCATGATTTACTACCATCGTTTCTAGTATCGTTATGTTTCCCTCATTATTTTTCTGGTTTTCTCCATCACCAAATCAAAGTAATAATTCTCCAAAATATCTATCTGCCCTTACTCTCATATTTGTTGCCAACCGTAACACTTCCATTACTCTCTAAAGATAGGACTTCACAAGGCTCACGCTCACTATTTCTTGTCTTATATCTTTTAGCACCACCGACAAGAACTATTTGAAATCTCCCTCGAATATCGAATGATTTTAAACTTTCCATTATATCCCTCATGCTTTTGTTTAATGTCTCTATTTCTAGTCTCTTTGCCATTATTGCCTCGTCCCATATAATAATCTTTTCCATGCGGACTAATTCTGCCTTTTTACTCTGTTTTAATATGCCGCATAAGCTGGATTCCGTTGGGCTCAATGGTATATATAACTACGAGTTTACAGTCCTACCTCCTAGCATAATTAATGTTGCTACTCCAAAGGTCGGTGTCGCGAGTACCATCATTCCTTTTGATCCTATGTTTGCAAGCAGTGCTCGATATAAGAATGTCTTACCTGTACCCCTTGGTCCGTCCACAAAGAATACTCCTTCAGTGTTTGAGTTTACCTTATCTAGTATGGTCCTATATGCATGGAGTTGCTCTGTGTTCAATTTTGCACCGCATTTATATCTTCTTATGGCAGTTCAACTACCATTTCATCTGCTATTTCCCTTGTATTTTTGTTTGGTTGCTGCAATTGAGGTTGTGGTATATCTGGCAAATCGTACATCTGAATTTCTTTTCTCATGCTCTGCAAGTGGTATTTTATGCTCTTCAACGTGCAAGAGGTTTGTGCATCCATTAAGTTCGGGTGTATTCTATTGAAATCTTTAAACATCGCATCACAATAATCATTCCATAATTTCCTAATATCTGTCGAATCACAGTATACTAATATGGTAGTGAAGAGTCTCCTTAGTTCTATTGGCATCTGGGACACCATTGCTTCGTGCATGCAATATGATGCACTCTCATCTAGTTCAAGCAATCCCTTTTGAGTGCTGAGTCCTTAAATGTTTCACAATACTCGCCGTCTATCGTTAGTAGGTCGTCAAATGATTCTGGACCCCTTACATGGTTTAAGAGCAATCTCAAGTAGTATCTTTCACCCTCAATCGGATTCGCAGCATTCACCTGGCCTATTACTTATCTCTTCTTTCTCTTAGACCATACTCTTCCTTACTTGTTCCACACATAACGTTTTGAAAAACCTCTATAAAGCAGGCCTTTTGCTTCTTGATCGGTCGAGCACTTTCTAAAGTATTCAATTAGTGTCATTCTAGATAAATGGTTCAGTTGCACAGAGTGTTTTAGGCAATAATTCTTCCAATATGATACAATCTATTGGTTTGGCAGGTGAAGTTACAGGTTTATAACTGGAGGATTTATTTCATTCAGTTCGAACTCATATATTCTCCACATTGCTTCTTGAGAAGACACTCATCTTGCATCCTGAAAATTCTTTGTCTCATCTGTTTCTTCATCCCTGTTGGACACATACATTATGATCCTATAGTGTCCTTTGTAAATATACTTTGTACAAATATTTAATGTCTTTTAAGCCAGTCCATACCTCAACATTTATGTGGCAGTTGTATCTTATTAAAACATACAGATTATAAGAAACGACCCATCTATTTGTCTAATCTCTTTCTCCTAGTTGTTACCTACATGGATGAAGTCATTTGAACATGTTTTACTTAAGTTAATATTTATAGCCATTTAAAAAAATAGTAACAATATTCAATAGAGATTTAATATTTTTTATGATATATAATTATTATTATTATGTAATCGCTGATTTCATAAATTTAATAAATTAATAATTATTAAATTATGTTTGACTAAACTATTTGAGATAATGTTGCATTTTAGTATACATTTAATTTTAAATGACAATTGCATTAGTTTTAACACTTTGTTGTTTTTTATAATCTAATATTTATTCATTAAACTGTGTCAAAACTTAACAGATCATGTCAAAAAACAGGTATTTAATTTTATTCTAAAAATAATAGAAAAATAAACAACAACAATGTCGTACTTTGATATATGCTTTATTTAATTAATTTTACCAAAATAGTTAATGTCTAATGATGTACCACTCGTCCATTATTCAGTCTTTTGTAAATTGAGTATTTATCTTTTTCCTGTGTTGTTTTTGAGCTATATGGCATCGGGTAATGGAATCTGCATTTGTTCTCAACTGTATAAGGACAATTTGGATTCTATTCTCCGCACAAACTGTGCATCATGTGTTTTGCTACCATTTGATACAATTCTAGATACTCTTACTTATCTAGAGAAATTTCAAATCAAGTTTTATTATTTTAAATCAAATTAAGTTAATTTTATATTAACAAATTAAATATTGTAATCAGCTAGACCCTAAAAAAATAAAAGGCTTGCATAAAAATCCGGATTATTATTATTATTATTATTATTATTATTATTATTATTTCACTTGTTGAATATGGTGTTTCATCGAGTAACGAATAGATAAATCTATAAATCTATAACTCTAAACACAAATAAAAAGGATGTAGGATTACTAAGTTATAAAAAATATAAATAACTACTATTCTATTAATATGTAAATAGAAAGAGTTAATATTTACCACAAGAAAAAAATATGATTACAAATTTAATAATTTTAAATTGAAAAAAGCTTGAAGTATTAATTATTGATAATCAAAAGCAATAAATTTTTTATAGCGAAAAATAATTAAAACTAAACATATATATAGTGAAATGATAGAATAAATTTTTAATTAGAATGGTATTAAAAGATAAATTTCTAATTAGAATAAGATTAAATTTATAATAATAATAATAATAATTAGAATAGAAAAATAAATACGGTTTGAAATCCCGTTAGCTAGGGTTAAAAAAAAATCAAAGTTATATATTAAATTATATATTTTTATATTATATTCCTAATCATAAAAAAATTAAAAATTTATTAATTAAAATAGGATTAAATTATCTTTATTGCAAATAAAATATCAATAAAATTAAAAATTATCTCATTACAATAAAATTAAATTATTGTAAAGAAATTAAATTAAAAATATCAATTAAATTAAAAATTATCTCAATTTATTTTCATTAATAAAAACATAAGTAAAGAAGGATAGTCTAGAAACGTTGAATATCTTCAACATCAGGCAGTAACCTCATCCTCCTGTTCCCTGCCCACAAACAAACATAATAAAAGAATTTAGAGAATAAAAAATTGCACACACATCTTCACCTTCTTAAAAACAAGCCATATTTAAAAAAATAAAGAACTCCTTATTAATGAAATAAATTATATGATTATTAATTATTAATTATTAAAAAAATGAAGATCGTTATAATTTAATTTTTCAAATTAAAAAATAATAAAATTTTTATAATTTATAAAATGCTTCATCATCAATTAAATTTTGTAATATCGTGCCATATGATTAAATGTGCTTCAATTTGTATATATTTTTAGGAATAAGGCTTAATCTGCCCTTGAATTTGGAGTCAACATATAATTTGCTCAAAAATTAATTTTTCATACAATTTATCCTTTGAACTTGCACCAAAAGAATAAAATGCTAATTTTTTTAAAAAATTCTTTTTTTATAATTTTAAATATTGAAAAATTACTGAAAATTTTAAAATTAGAAAATAAAAATTACCTAAAAACATAGTTCTGAAAACCGGATCGGACTAGCTGGTTCGACCGGAAATCCAACTGTGATTCGGTCCGAGTTGGTTGAAAAATCTGGCAGTGAAAAAACCGGAGTGGACCGGTCAAAATTGGTAAAAAATCAGCTAAAAATCGACGAACCGAACTAGTAAAAAACCGGTTTGATTCAAATCTAGGTATTTTCTCGAAATAATTGATTTTTTTTTAAATTTGGACCTCCAAAAAATTAAGTCCACTAATTTTTTAATATTTGGGCCTTTTTATTTATAAACCCAAATCCTAATATATTAATTAAATAAAAAATAATAATATGTTTTATGGTAATTATTTTTTTATTTTAAATTTATTCATATTTTATTTTTTTAAATTATTTACTAATTTTTATTTTTTTTGTAAAATTCAAATTTGAAAATTTTTTTTATTTGAGTTCAAATCTTTTTTTTAACCTATATTTTCAATTTTATTTAATAAATATATTTAAAAATATTATATATAAAAATCCGGTTCAACCGTATTGAACCCTATCGAACCCTCAATTCGATGAACCCCTATCTTCACCGGTTCATTGACCGGTCCGGTTCTCAGGACACTGCCTAAAAATGTAATAATAATTATAAAAATTTACTGTATTTGATTTAAAAATAATTTAATAAATATTTAATTTGAAAAAATTTATAGAACGAGAAAAAGATTTGATTATATTAAAATATTTGGATTGAAAAATATTTTTATTTTTATTTACTTATTTTTTAATTATATTTATTTTGTATCAAATATTTAATTACTTTTTAATCCTATTTAATTTATATTAAATAATTTATTTTTTTGATAAAAATTAGACATTTTACACTTTTGTATAATTCAAAGTGTAATTTATATAAAAAAAAAATTAAAATTTTGAACAAGTTATATATTGTGCTTAAGTTCAATAGGACAATTTAAGTTTTATTCTATATTTGCATAGATAGATATATTAATTATATTCCTTACCGACTAATATTGACCAACTTTTGACTTGAACACAAAATAATATCGTATGGTTTATCTACAACAATAAAATTAATTGAATTAATAAATATTTTATTGAAAAAAAACTCCCCTTTCTTCTATAATTTGTCCAAGTCTCTGAGAAAACAACTTAAAAAAAATAAAATACTAATCATTGATGGAGTTGACCAAGTCCACGAGGCCATGGAATTGTCTCTTTGACATCTGAATGTAACTCTGAGAACAGTTTCATGATTTATTGTCTTTGATGTTATTCTAGAGAAACATGAAAACTACTCGCCTACTCAACTTCAAGTAAAGGGTTAAACAACAAAAAATTAATTTTGAACAAGAACCCTGCAAGATCCTGATTTTTGTATACAGATCCTCGATGCCTGCAGCTGAAAAATCATCAGCCTCATCAGGTTTAGCCTGGGAATTGATAAAGCTATCGATTTCTATCGCTTCAAAGAGTTTCAGGCTTATCTCCTGTGCGGTTGGAATTGGTGGTGGCATTTTGTCTTATCCTCTTGGAATCTTGCGGCTGGTATCAAGTGTAGGTCGGAATGGTAACTTATGAGCGGAGGAAAGGGAGGCGTTGGATTTTGTATCGGTGTTTCAGCGTGAATACGGTTCCAGAAGGCCGAAATTTACAGCGACGGATTTCGTGGATGCGATGAGGAAGTCGAGGAATGCGTATAATCTGTTGTTCGTGTACTTACACTCGCCGGATCATCCAGATACGCCGGGTTTCTGCCGGAGAACTCTTTGCTCGGAGAATTTTAGTGCGTTTGTGAATGAGAATTTCGTGTCTTGGGGAGAGAGCATTAGAACTAATGAAGGGTTTAAAGCAGGTATTAGGTTGAAAGCTACACGATTTCCTTTTTGTGCTGTGGTTGTGGCTGGACCAGACAATGCAATGGCTGTGCTTCTACGGGTAATGATTGTAATGGTTTTTTTATCTTTGTTATTTATAAATTCAATTTTTCGCACTATGAATCGTCTCCTACATCCCTTTTCACCTAGAGAATTAAGCCATTCTGTTGTGGTCTTCGTTGTAATCAGATGATCAATTCTTAAAGTTGCTGTTTATGGGTTAAGTATTGTGTTTATGGAGTCAAGTGATATAAGGTGCTTGTTTGTTAAGCTTTTAAGATTTTCAGCGCCTTTTGGTTTTAACTTGATTCATAGTGCCTATCTACATGTCACTAAAATAATCCTAAAAGAAGCCAACATTTTTAAGTTACAACTTCAAAATTGAAACTGCCCTTAATCAGTTCTGTATAAGGTTTCTACTATATAAATACAGCAATGTTACTGGAAGTCTGGAGAGAGAGAGAGACAAATGTAGAAATGTAGAAGGTACAGAGAGTAGAAAAAGAGAGAGTTGGAGATGATTTTTGAGAAATTTATATCGACAAGATGACCTGGAAACTTGGGCAATGAGAGCTCAGTTTTGGCGCGAATGGTATGGAGAATGTGGTCAGAAATCCATAATAGAGTCCGACCACAACGACCAAATTGATTATCTTCATGCATAAGGATTTTTCTTGTTTTATTTTGTTCAGCTCCTTTCAAAATCCAATACACTGCAGTTATTGTTCTTGGTGGTTGTTTGCCCTGCAAGTGAGTCCTTAATTGCTTACCGTATATATAATTTTCGATAAATCACCTGCACTTCAAGTGCTGATCATCCTTCTGAAAAGGAACAATTATTCTGAAACAATCAGTACAAGAAGTTTTTAAGATATTCACAGAGGGAATTTGACATTTGGAATCTGATTGCATGAGGAAGTGATAACCTTGAATATTACATGTGATTCGTTTTTCACCATTGAATTTTCCTTGTTTGTGTTCATAATCATCTAACATTTTTATATAGAATTACTTCAGTTTGAGCTTAAATCTATTCTACTGCACTATGCAACACAGTAGATATATGTTCGAATTGCCAATGCTGTTGTTTGTAATAACTACTAATAACTAGAATGATATGGTGTTTAGTTTTAGTTTACTGGTTCCAGGGGCATTTGTAAGATAGATGAATTTGGCAACTTAAGCTTAGCCTTTTTATACATAAGGATGTAAAAATAACTTTATTATTGCATCTTTCTCTTGCTCTGCAGGTTGAGGGTGCAAAATCTCCTGAAGAAATGCTCATTCTACTACAGGGAGAGCTTGAAGGAAATGCATGTGCTCTTATTGTAGCAAGGCGTAAAGTGGTAGAAAGATTTTCCTTAGGGAAGCAAGATGTTACTCTGGGAGCAATATATAAAGCCAATCAAGTAGGATGTTTTTAAGTTATTTTATTCGTGTTGTTTTTGATTACTATATACCAGATATGATACTGCCTCTTAACATTTCCCTGTTGATAAAGATGTTTACAGTGCACCATGTCGTTGATTGTTGTCCATTGTTTCTTCTCTCTTTGTTTTTATCATTCGTTTAGTGCTTACTTCTATTTTTTCCCTCCTTGGCACATTGGACTTGGGAACAGCAAAGGAGAGAAGAAAAAGAAATAGTGGAGGAGGTTGCTACTGAAACAAAGAGGAAAAACGAGGAGGAAGGGACTGAGGAGAGAAGAGCACATGAGGCGACAGAAGAGCAAGACATTTTGGAAGGAAAAGCTAATGAAGCTGAGAGGAATGATGAGGCTGGAGAGACCCAGGAGGGGACAGTGCACAGCTTTGCGGAAAAGCAAGAATGTTTGGAGAAGGAAACTGCTGAAGCAGAGAGGAAGCTTGAGGGGAAAGAAGAGGCTCAAGATGGAGAAAAGAGCAGCACTTCAGAGGAGGCTGCATTGGCTAGAATGTGGCAGGAGAGAGCTCTGTTACTTGGTGCAGAACCTGAAAAGGGACCTGACATTACACAAGTAAATACCCCTAAACTATTTTTACCCCTTCTTATATGATCTCTTACTATTGTTTTTCAATGCATTTAGCTCTGGTTATTACTGCAGTCTTTTTGCCCCATCAGTATTTTTAACAAAGAGAGTTTCCCCCTATTCACTATATGTACAATCCTTCTATTTGTCTTTATTTTGTTTTATTTTAACTACACTTGAGGTAACTGCAATTGCATGCAGAGGTACTTCACTGTGCATCCCTGATACCATGTTGTCCCATGGTTGAAATGTATATAAATCTTTGGAAACTAATATATCAATTGGAAAATTCTTCATTCATTAGGGTTTGATTCGCTTCCCAATGGGAGAACGCAAAGAAAGAAGGTTTTACAGTACTGCCACTATCCAGTCTCTGTATGACTATGTTGAGTCCTTGGACATCATACGGGTTGGTAATTACAGACTTGTCTCGATTTTTCCACGCATTTTGTATGGTTCAGAAAAAGTTTCTTTGTCCTTGAAAGAAGCTGGATTGCATCCTCGGGCTAGCCTTTTTGTGGAGCTGAACTCGTGAGGTTCTATGCCGACTAGTGTAATCTTCAAGAATGGGCCAAAATGGTGGAGCAAGGACCATGTTTGTGTTTCAAATGTGTGTGATATTAACTGAAATGGAAGTAAAACAATTAACCCATTATACTGATTTAGAGTGTAAAATCTTGTACTTGACGTCTTGAGAGCATTGAATTGATAAGTCCTTTACGCTCAAAAGAAGGGTTTGCTGCAGATATTTCGCCTGATAGAATTGGAAATAGAAAAGTTAGGATACAAAGTTATAATTAACTTTTATATTTTTTTTCCTCTCTTATTTTTATCAGTCTTTTGTATGATGTTGAAATAACCCATTAATTTATTTTTAAAAGAATTTTTATTTAAAAATTTAATTGTAAATTTTCACCAATGAGAATTGACGAAAAATAATATTTTATGCCGCGAACCGAATCGAAAACCGAATTTAAATAGTCTAATTCA
>CANUEX010089907.1:0-66299 GCA_948099535.1 Jatropha multifida | reverse complement strand
TTTTCTCCATCTAGCCGTTTCTTCAATCCTTGTAGGATGGTTCGGTTGGTGACTTCAGTTAGGCCATTAGTTTGTGGGTGGGCTACTGATGTGAAGTGCAAACTAATGTGCCACTCCTGGCAAAAGGATTTGAAGGCTTCTGAATCAAACTATTTTCCATTATCAGTAACTATACTGTGGGGAACCCCATATCTGAAGATGACATTATTTCTGAAGAAACTAATAATCTGAGCTGGTGTGATGGTGTTGAGGGCTTTTGCTTCTACCCATTTAGAAAAGTGATCAACTGTGACTACCACAAACTTTATTTGAGCCGTTGTTGTGGGAAAAGGCCCTAGGATATCAATTCCCCACTGTGCAAAAGGCTAGGCTGAAGTTATTGATTGTAGCTCTGATGAGGGGTGCCTAGGAACTTTGTCGTATTTCTGGCACGTCTTGCAAAGGCTAATGTATTGTTGAACATCGCTTTTCATCATAGGCTAGTAGTATCTTGTAAGCATGATCTTCCTAATTGTAGCATCTAAGCCCTCATGTGCTCCCCCAACTCCTTCATGCAACTCCCTGATAATGTAGTTTCCATCCTCTTTGGTTACACACTTAGCCCAAGGATGTGATTTTGACCTCCTATAGAGTTCTCTATTATCCAGTGTATAGTTTACCACTTTTTTACATAGCTTAATAGCTTCCTGCCTGTCCTCTGGTCGAACATCCCTCTCTAGGAAGTCTATTATTGGGCGCATCTAGTTATCATCACTCTGGGTGATCAGGATTTCTCATTTTTTAAAGCTTGGAGAGGTCAATTGTTCTATTGTAATCCCTGATGCTAAAGCTTCTCCTCTTGACACAGCCTTGGCTGTGGCATCCGCTTCCTTATTGTTTGCCCTTTCTACCTGTAACAGCTTCCATGTGTTTCCATCTTCTTCAATTTTCTTAAAAAGGGATGTGGCTAGGGAGTGGTATTTGACCAAATTTGGCTCTTTGGTTGTGAAGGTACCACTGATTTGACACACCACTAGCTGTTAGTTGGAAAAGATGTGGAGGACGGGAGGTCGCACTTCTAAAGCAAGCATCAGCCCTGCTATCAAACCTTCATATTCTACTCCATTGTTAGTCTTTGGAAAATTTAGGAGAACTGCAAGCTGCACTTTTATTTTCTTTGGTCCTTGCAAGACCACTCCTACCGATGCACCTAGGTTTCCCAAAGCCCCATTTGTGTAAAGTTTCCATACGTTCTTTTCTCGATTTAGTGTTGCAGATTTTGAATCCTCCCTTTGACCTTCACTAGAGAACTCTACTACAAAATTAGCCAGAATCTGTCCTTTCATCGCCGTGCGGGACTCATACCTGATGTCAAACTCACCTAGCTTGATGGACCATTCTACTAATCTTCTTGAGGTTTCGGCCGATGTAAGATCTTTTTCAGTGGATAAGATGTTCTAACAATAATGGTATGCGACTGAAAATAATGGCACAGACAGTTCGCTGTCGTGAGCACGGTGAAGGCTAACTTTTCTACACTTAGATAATGGAGTTCGGCTCTTTTTAAGACTTTGCTTACATAGTAAATAGGATATTGCTCACCATCTTCTTCCCTGATCATTATAGAGGCTACCGATCTCTCAGTTGCTGCCAGGTATAAATATAGAGGTTCTTCTTTTTTGGGTCTACTCAAGAGTGGGGTAGAAGATAGAAATTCTTTGATTTGGTTAAAGGCAATCTGGCATTGACTATCCCATTTGAACCCTCTCAACTGCTTCAGGCTTTGATAAAGGGTATGCACCTTTTAGCCGAACAAGAGATAAACCTCCCCAAGGCAACTATTTGGCCATTCAATTGTTGGACCTCGTGTATGTTGGCAGGTGGTTTCATCTCCATGATTGCTTTGATCTTCTCATGGTTCGCCTCTATTCCTCTTTAAGATATCATGAAACCTAAAAATTTTCTTGCTTTGACTTCAAACGAACACTTTTCTGGGTTGAGTTTCATGTCAAACTTGTTCAGAATGTGGAGTGCTTCTTGTAGATCTCTGGGATGGTCAACTGCCCGGACGCTTTTTACTATCATATCATCGACATATACCTCAACTGTTCGCCCAATTTGCTCTTTGAACATGTGATTGACCAGTCTTTGATACGTTGCGCCAACATTTTTCAACCCAAAGGGCATAACCTGGTAGCATTAGGTGCCCCGGTCCGTGACAAAACTTATTTTTTCTGCATCCAACTCATTCATTCTGATCTGGTGGTACCGTGCTGCTGCGTCTACAAAGCTATACACCTCATATCCAGCTGTCGAGTCAACTAATTGATCAATGTTGGGCAAGGGATATGAGTCTTTTGGGCATGCCTTGTTCAAATCTGTAAAGTCAACACAAAGTCTCCAATTTCCATTCAATTTAGGTACTAGAACAATATTCGCCAGCCACTCTGGATAGTCTACTTCTCTTATAAAGCTGCCTTTAGAAGCTTATCAACTTTTGCTGCTATCACCTGTTGTCTTTCATAGCCATGATTTCGTTTCTTTTGCTTAATGGGCTTAAATTTTGGATCTATGTTGAGCTTATGAGAGATGATGTTCAGATTTATCCCCACTATATCTTCAGCAGACCACGTGAAGCTGCGTATGTTATCCTTCAGGACTGCTTTCATAATCTCTTGTACTTCATTCGACAAATTAGCTCCCAACTTTATGCTTTTCCCTTCCTCTATCTCCCATGTAATTAGCTCGCCCACCGGTTCAGGGCTGGAATCTCCTTTATGCCTAGGAATGTCAAAAGGAAGATGTCTTGTGTGCTGATCTATCGATTCCTCTCCTGGCATCCACATGATTGGTAAAGCCAGTGGGAGACCCTTCAAAGCTACCACATAGGCTTCTCGCGCTACTTTTTGATCACCCCTCACGGCTATTACTTCTCCTCAATCAGAGTAAAACTTCATGGTTAAGTATTTGATACTTATTACTGCTTCTAATTCATATAGGGCAGGTCTTCCTAATATAGCATTATAAGGGAATTGAAGATCTACCACCATGAATTCCAGTTTATCTCTTTTTGAGAATTCCCCTTCATAGAGTTCCATGTCCAAATCTATTGCGCCTGCCACCTAAACTGGTTTACCTGCCAAACCAACAAGGGGGGTACGGATGGGTTTTAACTTTGCGGTATCTAGTTTGGGGGCTTTGAATACCTCCATGGTTAACATATTAACCGCACTGCCTCCATCCACCAAAATCCTTTTTACCAGAAAGTTCTCCAAGTTGCCCTCAATCACCAACGCATCATTATGTGGCATTCAAACCTGTTCACCATCACTTTCTGCGAATGAAATGGGTTGTCTAGGGTTAGGCTTTTGTGGCAGTAGGACAGAGTATATCTCTCTAGCTCTCCTCTTTCTCGCTGAGTTACTATCACCACTCGCCGAACCACCGAATATGGTATGGATGGTTCCTATGGTCCGAACTCCCTTATCACGTTTGCTCGATTGTCCTTCTGCCTGCTTGTTGTCCCTACAAACTATTTTAGTTCGCCCCTCTGTATGAGGTGTTCGATTTCTTTCTTCAATTGCCAACAATCATCAGTCTCATGTCCCATATCTCTATGGAACTCGCAATACTTGCTCCTATCCCTAAGGCCCGTCACGTCATCCCTCATCTTTTTGGGATAGGTACATGAGATTCGGTCACCCTGTTCCTTAATCCATGACAAAATGTGCGATCGTGGTCTGTTTATCGGAGTAAACTCATTATCCTTCCAAAACGTATCACCTCCAGAGTATGGGGTTCGGACAGGGTAGCTAGCTCTGATGGGCCGAATGGGTGACCTCCTCCAAGGCGAACGCCTGCTTCCCACTGGCGAATGTCTTATGGGCTTATGCTTTTCTTCTCTAACCAGCTTGCATTGTTGTTGAATTTCATAAGCTTCGTCCAACTTGGTGTATTTTTTAGCTCTTACCATGAGCTCGGCAAAGGTTGAAGGTGGGTTAATGCTCAAACTTTCAAATAGTTTATTGTATTTGCAATTCTTGGCCATCGCACTGACTGCTACCTCATCATTGAAATTCTCCACCTGCATGGCTACCCTCTGGAACCTAGCCACATACTGGCACAAGGTTTCTCCTTCTTCTCTTTTTAAATCTACCAGGTCATTTGAGATTTTTTGGATGGGATGCAGGTTATGAACCTAGCTCAGAATGCTGCGGCTAGCTGTGAAAAGGAATGGATGGACCCGGTCTTGAGTGTTTGGTACCATTCTTGGGCAGCGCCTTTGAGGGTGATTGGAAAGACCTTACACACTAGGTCTTTCGAGCTAGTTTGTAGGTACATGATGGTTCGAAAAGTGGCCAGGTGGCTTCTGAGGTCAGTGTAACCATCATATGATTGGAAAGTAGGAGGTTTGAACTTGGGTGGGAAAGTTGCTGCTAGTATAATGGGGGATAAGGGAGAATCCTGGCGAAGGCCATAATCTCTATTCTCTTTTAACTCTTTGCACTCTCGCACTATCTCCTTAACCACATCCCTAAGGTTCGCCTCATATAAAAATTGAGTGTGGCTTACCTCCTGGCCGCGGGTGTGGGTAGGCCTTGACTCAACTTCCTGATATCGATTAGATAGAGACTGGGCTAGGTGTCTAGGCGAAGGTGGGTGAATCTTTCCTTCATGAGGGAGTGCATCTGCGAGTTTGGGAGGCACCCCTAGGCGTCGAGCTCTCCAAAATACTCTTCAGGACAGTAGTAAATTGGGAGTAAGCTTGGGACAAGGCGGCTGCTACTTGGGGATCGGATACTGGCGAGAGAGTCAAGGTAATTGGGCATCTAGATTTGCCTTGTTCAGCCGTTAGGTTTTCCAGGTCAGGATTTTCAGAGGGGTTGGCGGCCATGATGGATGAAAAGCTTCAAATTGGTTAAAGCTAGGGTTAGGGAGAAGGTGAAGGTGTGTTACACGCTTACTGCACCAATTGTTAAACTCTCAGAATTTTGAGAGAGAATAATTGTGATTAACCCGACTTTGGGGTGAAATTTGGATATATATATATTGGAGTCTGAACAGTCCGAATTAGATTAGGATTCTGAATCTTATTTGGATTCTTATTTAGGGTTATATTATAATAAAATATTATTATATGTTAACAACTATAAATAAAATGATTATAAAAATATTAATTTTCAAAATGTGATTGCATCAATAATTATTTTATGAGATCAATAAAATTTAAATATAATATAAATACAAATTAGTTATGAGCTCATATAAGTCCATTTTGTCTTAGTAACCATTCAGTAAAATGAATACTAGAGACTAGATTTGGAGACAAAAACAAATATAGGGCCTAGAGGCAAAATTAGACTTTAGAATATATATCAAGTGCAAATGAGAAATGAACAATCTTTTAATCGTTAAATATTAATCATTATTAACAAAAATATATACATAATTAAAAACATAAATATCAACTTACAAGCTTTTAGGATAGTTTAAATCATTTATGAATGTAATAAACTTATTAATGTGATTATTAGTTATTAACAAATTGAAGAATTTGATGACAGTTTTAGAATGAAAATATTCATACTAATAATATCATTAAGTTTATTTTAATTTGAAGCCCATTAATATTTGAAATAATTAATAATTTATGCCACATTAACATCCAATATTTATAAATTAAAAGTTAATAAATTAAAAATATCAAATTCGAACGTATAACCAAATGTATGGATTCAGATATTGATTTAATATTTGTGTCGGATTTGAGTTGAATTAGTTACTTATTATCTATTTAATTAATATTTTAAAAAATACTGAAATAATCATTATTTTCAAAAAAGAATTATAATATACCTTTCTAAATATGATTAGTGCTATATTATATTTTTCAATTCAAAATTGAATTTTATGATTTTTTTCTTTTTATTTTTAAATTCAAAAATAAAATAATATTTTAGTGTTAAAAGGCTTCCAATATTTATTTTTTTTTTTGAAAAGTGGAACTCAGAAATTGCATTAATAGGAGAATAACGCGAAGACAAGCTCGTGGGAACAGTGTTCCAGACGTGAGATCTAGTATATCTATAGGAAGCTGAGCTCAAGCCCGAGCTAACAAGTGAGCTCCTATATTTGCTTGTCGTCTGATCCATTTAATAGAAACATTAGGACGTTGCCTTAGCAACAAGTTACAATCACTAATCACAATCCCTAACTCAAATAAATCTAAAGCCGAAGCCTAAAGTAGTGAGATTAAACTCTGAGAATCCATAAAAACACAACTTGGGCTCAAGAAATTATGTTGTAGCCAAAGGAGACACTGTCGCATTGCTAGCGCTTCCACTAATAGAGGGTCTAGGTAATGATAAAAAAAACCAAAAAGAGCTTGTAGAAAATCACCGTCAACATCTTCAAAAATAATACCATAACCCCCAGCTTGAAGCTCCAGAAATATCGCCCCATCTATAAAGGCTTGCCATTGTGACACATCCTGCAGTGACTGAGAAGAGGACATTCGCTGCACTATACAGAGACCAGGTCCCTCTTGTAGCAGATCAGGACTGTTACTACGCGGAGGATGAGAGTGAAGCTAACCATTAGGATTATTATTGCTAGCTTGCCATTCATGAACTAAATTACGAGCCTGACTGAGGAGCATACTCGAATTCTAGCTCTCTTGCCTCCACAGCACATCATTCCGCATCTGCCATATCTTCCAAATGATCGATACATGAAAAGCCACTTGTTCCGCGTCAAGCTTCTCCAGTACCTGCATAAAAAACTAGTTAAATGAAAAAAGAGCAGGGACCAGACCTAGTCCACTACAGTGCCAAACATCCTACACCTTCACACATCTCATAAGAATATGATTTAGGTCTTCATCCTCCATGCAAAAATAACATTGTTTGTTTATGCACATTCCTCTCTCCACCAATTTAACTTTTGTAGGCAAAATACCCCTAAGGGCCCTCCATAGAAACTACCTCATCTTGGGAGGAACCTGTAAATGCCAAATTCATTTCCATATATCTCCACCAAAGCTCTCCCCCCCTCTCCCCAAAGCTTGCAAGAAAAAAAAATAACCCGATCGCATCGTATAAATACCTTTCTTGTCATAGTACCATATTAGACAATCTTCCTTTTGAGTTAACCCCAACATAATATTCAGTATAGCTTGAATATCTTGGGCACTAAAAAGTTCAATCACTTTATTCACATTCCAATATCTCCTACCCTCCTTAAAGAGATCAACCACCCGCAAGTCAGGCGCTATAAACCACGCACCATCCTCCATAAAGAAACTATTCTCCTTTGGTACTCAAGGATGAAACCTCACCAAAATCTTTTCCCCATCACCAACCCTCCACCTATACCCTTGCTTTAATATATCCCTAGCACGCAAAACTCCCCTCCAAGTAAAACTGACATTACTTCTTAACGAAGCACTAAGAAAATCCCCTTTAGGGAAGTATTTAGCTTTGAAAATCTTGTATGATAGAGTGTTGGAATCGGAGAGCAATCTCCATCCTTGCTTGCCTAGCATAGCAATATTAAAGCAATATAAATACCGAAACCCCATACCCCCATCTCACTTACTATGGCACATCCTATCCCATGAAAACCAGTGAATACCTTTCCTTTCACTACCTGCCTTAGATTTCCACAAAAAATTATTCATCACTTTCTGCAGTTCATCACACGAAGACACAGGAAGAAGGAACACACGCATACAATATGAGGGGAGAGCTTGAGCAACTGACTTCAACAGAATCTCTTTCCAAGCCCGTGAGAGAAGCCTATTGTTCCAACTATTTATTTTGTTCCATAACCGATCCAGAATAAAGCGAAAAATTTGTTTCTTATTACTTCCTACAAGAGATGGCAGTCCCAAGTAGCGTCCCCCTGCTAGTGAACTATGAAAGTTTAAGGTCTCACTGACCACAGTTCTCATAAATAACGACACATTAGGACTAAACATGATGCTAGATTTCTGAAAATTTATCGCCTGCCCTGATACCTCCTCACATTCTTTCAGAATATTCTTAATTCTCTGACTCTCCCTCAGATTAGCTTTAAAGAAAAAAAGAGAGTCGTCTACAAAAAGAAGATGGGAAACTCTTGGGCATCGCACCCCAGCCCTAGTACCATGAATCCAACACTTTATCTCAGCCTCCTAAAAAAGCAACGATAGCCCTTCAACACACAAAAGGAATAAGTATGGAGAGAGAGGATCTCCCTGCCGCAAACCCCAATACGGGGTGATAGGTCTAACTTGTTCACCATTTAACAAAACAAAATAGCTAACAGAGGTAAAACAAGTCATAATCCATCCTATCCAGATATCCAAAAAACCCATGGCATGCATCATTGTACTCAGAAAATCCCAATTAACACGGTCATAAGCCTTAGATATATCTATCCTTAAAGCTGCAACACTTGCCTCCCCAAAATTCATATGCTTCATATTATGTAAATGCTCAAAAGCAACAAAGATATTATCCTGAATAACCCTACCAGCAACAAAAGTAGATTGGCTTAGAGAGATAAGCTTACCCAAAATATTCTTTAGTCTATTAGCGAGCACCTTAGACAAAATTTTGTACAACACATTGCATAAAGCGATCGGTCTAAAGTCTTTAACCGACTCTAAATTATTAGTTTTGAAAATAAGAACAACAAGTGTATCATTTAAAAAAATAGGGAAATTACCTCGACGAAGCTACTCTCGACACCCGTTTGCCACATCCTTGCCAACAATATGCCAAAACTTCTGAAAAAAATGCTGCATTGTAAAAGGCTTCCAATATTAAATGGAATTTAATTCTCTATTCCTTTTAAAGAAAGTTAATTTTTTTTACAAGGGCTCTCTCCCTCTCTTTCTCAAAACTTAAAATCTCCCATCTATTTTTTACACGAATAGCCACTGGTGAGCTTTCATCGGTGCCACCCCATTCCTTTTTTCATTTGGTTTTTACAAATAATCTTCAAATCTATTTACAGATATGAATTATCGTCCCCATATATTGAAATTTATTATTACTCATATATTGAGATTTTGTCATCAGTTCTAGTTCTGAGTTATTATTATAACGGTGATGGTGATTTTGTCTAATATATTCTATTATTTGGATAATTATGCAGAAAAAAGTATAGATTTTCTTTCCAATAAAAGGAAGAAATTTGAAGGTAATCAGATTATACTTGTAGAAAGATCACGAAGTGGAACAGTGGCCATAAATAATCGCTAAGTGAAGCAAGCGATTGCCCATGTTATAAATATTATGCTCTGTCAACTCGATCCGATACTTCAATTCAAGATTGTGGTTTTTTATTCTTTGTATAAGTGATTTATTATTAGGTTTTCTATATAAAAATATGTTGATCTGTATCACATATTTATATACAACTTTCAATTAATGAAATTCAAATTTGATTTTTCTAAAAAAAAAGTTTTTTTTGAAGGAAATTAAATGACTTGCTTTCCAAAAAAGTTAAACAGATAATGCAAACCAAATAATACTCCTGTATGAAGTTGAAAAAAAAAAAACTCAATTAGCTTTTCTTTCTTTAAGATTTCATTTAGAATAAGTGAATCATAATTATAGAATTTATTTACAAATGAATTTATCATGTGTGATATACTATAATTTAAAATAAGAAATTCAATAAAATTATGTTTAAAATAATTCTTAAATAGAAATTTATTTGTCTTTATTTTCTAAAATAACATTGACATAATAATTTAACAAAAATACTAATATAAATAAATCACTCATATTCCACCATAATTAATTAATTAAATTTTAAAATTTCAAATTTTAAACCATTGCAAATGTTTAAATTTTATTTTTATTAATAGATTAAAATATATTTAAAATTAAAAATTCATTTGGATTCAATATATAATTATAGTGATATATAATAGCAACTTATACTCTTTAAAAAAATACTAAAAAAATAAATGAGGACATTTTTAGTTAATAATATTTAAGGTGAAGGGGACAGTTTAGTGAATATAAACATTAGTGGGTTAATATGTGAAATTCATTTGTAAATTCCAATAATTTTAATAGGATATGAATTAAGTTAATTTTATTAATTTTATTTTATGGAATTAAATTCATAAAATTTAAATTTATACTTTTTTCTTTCTAAACACAAAATCTTATAAATAAATTTCACAAAATTTTATGAAATTCATTTGTTCCAAAAGAATTCTAAATTTAGCTACTTGGATGGAGGAGATTCCAGCCCCTATTCTTCTTCTTCTTGTAACGAAAGATTACTTTCTTTAATATATTTACTTTTTCTTTTAAAAAAATAATTTTTTTTCCTTTTTTTTCTTTATCTAGCTTTTTTTTAAAATTATATATACACATAAATGAGGCGAAATATATAATTCAGCTCTGAATTTTATTTCTTCAATTTTATAATACTTTAAATTTTTATTTTGATTCATGAAGCACTTAAACTTATAAAAATACATATATTAAACACTTTAATTTTAAAAAATTATGTTATTAAATATTTTAACATACAATATTAAATCAATTAAACACCTTTTAAATAATTAAAAAATATATAATTTATTATTTCAAACATTATTTTAATTATATATTAAGTTGATATTTTACATATAAAAAACAAAATTCTAAAAATTATTATTATTAATGTAAAAATGCATGAAATATTATTAAAATTTATAAATTGAAATGTACAATAAAATATTACTTATAAAGTAATTGATATGACATAATTAAAATTATAAAATCTAAAACTAAATTTATGCATAGATAGTAAATATCAATGTTATTCATCTAAATATTATAAATAATAGAAGTAAATGATATAAGAACTCGCTACAAACAATAGAAAAATTAGATTAATAATATAATAGAAATAAAGGAAAAGATTTTAAGTCAAAAGTTAAAAGCCAAAAATTTAAATTTTTCAGTTAAAAAATATTATATTAGAATATAATATTTATTAGTTAAATTGTAATTTTATGAATAAAATATTGTCTATAATTGTATTTACATTAACTAATTTAGTCATAATCAAATGTTTAGATTCGAATTTATTACGTATTTTATATTAACTTTATTATTACTTTCATTTTAAATATTTTTTTGATACTAAAAATTCAATTACATAAGAAAATTCATTTTGATTACATCTGATTAGCCAAATTAGCGAATCAAATCATAAAATTTCCATGTCATCTCTTACTCAGGTTATCCAATGTCACTAATCCAGCTGTTTTCTACTTAAACCATGTAACCAACTAACCTTTCTCCTTTCTCCTCCCTGTATAAACTCTGTACCTCTTTTGGCTAAAAAGAAAAGACAGACTCAGATCTGAGCTTGATAGTTGCTGCCATTGAACAATCTCAAGCTACTCTGCTTCCCCAGTTTCACTGCTCTAACTTATACGGTACTCCTCCATCTCTCTCATTCTCTCCTTCTCTCCTTATATAGTTGTGGCGAATTTTACTTTCCATTCTTACGTTTTCTTGGGAAAATCAGATGGAGTTCGTAAAACTAGAACTATTCGTGTTGGTTGAGTTTTAATCTGCTTTCCTTTTTGTAATTTGTCCTTAGGTTTTGTATTGCATTCTCTCTCACTTGGAAATGTTGTTTTGTATGTTTATCCAATCCACGCCTGTACATTCTTTGTAATGTGACGAACAATAGGAAATTATTATATAATTTTTCTGGAACTGAATTCTGGTCTTCTTTATTTCAATTTTTTATTATATTTGTTGTAAGCTTTCTAAGCTGCTAAACTGGCTATTTTTAAATATTGCTTATGAGGGAGATGATGCAATGGCAATTATTCTTTTTAGCTGGAATTTTCGGTGAAATATGTTGCTAGTGATGCTAGTAGTTTGTATTTATTGCATTTCTATCGGTGGAAATGGAAGAAAGAAGAAAAAAGAAGGGAAATCTTTTTAGAATTCTTTGTCTGTACTTGTTTAGTTCTGTGGTGCTAATTTTCTTCTCGGAATGCAGAATTTAATTTTTTATTTGATATAGATGGTACTTTAAGAGGAAGAGAATTAAAAGAAAAATCTTCATCTTATTTTTTCCCCTTTCCCTTAAGTTTTCCTAGTAGCTGAAGCAGAATAATTATGGAGTTCGTTATGATAATTGGGGTAAATATGTAACAGTCACCCAGGAAAGGTAAATGCAGGTTTCATTTCTGTTTTTCAGCCCAAGGGAATCTATCGAAAGGGAAAATATAATGTAATCAATCTGCAGTGGGGGCCACCAGAAAAAGAAAAAGCATGGAAATCATCAACCCTATTATGCAGATGGGAATTATGACGTGGATAACGAAATAATTTTCAGAATCAAAGTGTTAACATTGTGAAAGCTGACTCTTATATAAACACAACTTGCAGAGTCTGAACTAATTAATCAATGGCAAAAAAGATGCAGCAAGATTTTTCAGTCCATGATACATCCCTGTCGCCAACGGCTGTGAGATCGAGAGAGTGGGAGGGCCCATCAAGATGGACCGAGTACTTGGGTCCTGATATGACTTCTCCAATGACAGTTAGGACTTCTAGGAACAAGGGTTCTGATGGACAGTTTCAGAATTCAGGTGGTTCTCATAAGGGTTTGAACTTGCAGTGGGTATTGCAGCTTACTGAAGTAGCTGAAGGCCTCATGGCCAAAATGTATAGATTAAATCAAATCCTGGATTATCCAGATCCAGTTGGTCATGCATTTTCAGAAGCATTTTGGAAGGCAGGGGTGTTCCCAAACTATCCAAGGATTTGCTTATTGCTCTCGAAAAAGTTTCCTGAACATTTTAGCAAATTGCAACTTGAACGAGTAAGAATTGCTCTATTCTGTTAAGGATGTGTATATTAACTTTCTTGATGTCTCTTTCAACAAATAGTTCTATAAGTTGGGATGCACCAATGTAGGTTGATAAGATTGCTTTGGATGCTTTGAATGATAGTGCAGAAGTTCATTTACAGTGCTTGGAGCCATCGGTTCAGGTATGGAGCTTGTTTATTGCTTGCATGCTTTAATTCTTCTCTTGCATGTCAGTATTTAAGCCTACAGATGACTATTAGTACAAATCATTCTTGTGGTTGGTTTAGGACCAGGCCTTGTTTAGGACCAGGCGTGGTTTAGGACCAGGCCTATGCAGTTTATTAATTTTTGCTTCTCTCATTTCTTTTAGCTAAATATGCTTCTTAATACATTAAAGTATTTTTTCTTCTGTCCTCAGCTAATTTCCGAGCATGTTTTGTAGACTGCATGTATTCAATCTAGCTTATAAAAATTATCATCTTTGGCTTTTTAAGCAGTTACAATGGCACAAAAGGTGCAAAATAGTTGATATTTGAGTAAATTTAGACCACTTAATTCTTAATAATTCATCATTTTGCTAACTAATGAAGATATTTATTGCAATACTTTTACCTTCTGATAATCAAAAGCCATTTTAAATAAGTTGTCAAATTTACGTATTAGTTTTCCCCTATATTTTCATTTTAGGCAATTGTTTCCCAGGAGAGACACCTTACAGAATGGAACTCATTGAAATATTCAAGAAGTCAGGGTTGCAAGCAAAACTGCCAAGCTCAGCTGAGAGATTGCGCTTGACTTGAGTCTAAATATTCTAGCTTGGTCTTTCAATTATTGTCTGAGCATCTTATCTTAGCTTGCCTTATTGACACATTTCTGGGACCCAATCACCCAAGCTGAGCCAGAAATCAGCTTAGTATGACAAGGATTGTACATTTCTGGGTTTTACTTTGTCATCTACAGTAATATAATTATGCTCAACCGTAGTAAGTCTTCTTATATAAAGGGTTAAACTCCTTTTGTTGAGTTTCAATTATATTCAAGAGTCAAGTGGATCTATTAAGTTAACTGTTTTCAGCCCTAGAAATGTCCCTGACTGCTGGTGGCTAGAGGAGATAGAGTAATGCTACCTGGATGTGCCCAAAAAGTCAAATAAAATCTTCTATACATTTAACTATAGAGACATCTGTTTTTTGAGCTTGTGATGGACAAACAGATGCATACAAATTTGTCAATAGTTACAGGGAGTAATTATATGGCTTTTTTAAAAACTAATAAGTAACCTGTTATTTGAAATGATGTTACTAGCTATCCTGCTGCATGCTAGGAATGTCTTGCCGGAAGTTAATGCAAACTGATTTCCTGAATCAACTTAAACTGGTTGAATTGTTTTATGAAGATCTTAAGTAGGAAGAAAAGAAGATAGCAAGTAAGAGAGGAAGAGAGGGAAAAGTGGAAGAGAGAAAGGGGGGGAAGGAGAACAAGATCTTTAGAGGGAATTGACCTTGATTCTTATTACTTAATTCAAATACAACAAAAACAACAACAACCAAGCCTTAATTCAATACAGAACCTGCTTCTCATAGTTTAACTTATAATAGTTTCAGTAACTAATGACAATTGATTATTGACTAAACTGCAACTAATTGTGGTAGGATGGGAAACTTCCACCAATGGTTTCAACTAATAATCCTTTATGATTAGACTAAATACTGGTCTTTGATAGAGATGAAAGAATATACACAATGAAAAGAGAAGGAAAATAGACAAAATTTTTTATTAAAATAAATTGGATCGCTAGATTTAACTGAACTTCAATTAGAAATGGGGTTAAGTCATATAATTGTGGCATTTTCCCACACATCATAAGCTATCAGGTCACAAAAAATTATTTGGATGCACTTCCATCTCGACTACTCTATTTCTAATGATGATGTGGAAATTAATTGATTTCTGATCATTAAATAGATTTTATATCAATATCATTGTCTAGTTGGTAATTATTATTATTATTATTTTTTTTAAACATGGACCAGCTGCTCATTGACTTGATGGCATTTCGAGAACAAGCTCTGCGCCTTATATTGGATCTAAGTAGTACCGTCATTACCTTGTTGGTAAGTATCAAGATATTTTGTCATTTGACTTGATCTGATGTGCCAAACATTTGGCCTAAAAAGCCAAATAATCTATAGAACATTGGCCTGCTGATCAGTCTGGGCAATATGGTTCTTGGGTGTCTTCTAACCCCCCTGAAGATGCTAAATTTGCACCTCCCTCCATACCCATCAGCCTTTTTATTTTGTTCTATTTCTATTTTTTTCCCAAATGTAGATGGATAGAAACATAATGATTGCTCCTGCCCATGATATCTCTGATAACTTGGCACAGTATTTTGCAGCCCCATCAGAACTCACTTATACTGCATGCATTTATGGATCTGTTTTGTTCATTTGTCCGTGTCAACCTTTTCTCTGAGAAGGCAAGTGATCTTTCTGTCTTTCCTTATCCTTAATTTTTCCTTTCTGTTTATGTATTTTTTGGGTATATATATATATATATATATATATATATTAAGAACTTTACACATTTGACACTGGAACTTGGATGCCTTCATGTAGATTCCAAGAAAAATGATGCTACAAATGTATAATCTTCTGCATGCCATGTCAAGAAATGACAGAGACTGTGATTTCTATCATCGGTATGATATACTTTTGATTCATTGACTTATGTTTTTGTGCGTTCACCTAGATGGGACAATTACAACTTAAGTGTCCATACTCCTTTTGTCATATCCTTATCAAACTTGAGTTGCTACCTTTCCATGTTGTTTTTATGGACCTCATTAGTTGTAAAAAGTAATGAATTTCAAGGACCTGCACTTTGTGCCCAGTCGTTTACATTTACAATTTGCAAATAATGATGTTATTACAGCATGAAACTTTATTTTTCGTTCAACTAAATTCTGTTTTTGCTAAAACTGCTGATGGAATATATCTGGTTTGTTGCTTATGCTATTTGTGAAAGGAAATATATAGGCAATTCTTAATTATGGAAATGAGTATAACAAGCTATATATTGCTTTATTTGAGTTTAAATGCAGTCACCAGAATAACTTTCTTTGTGATAATATGGTATCACAATTTCAGCATCTTTGTTATACCAATTCTTATTAGAATCTCATCATCTTTATTGTATGAATATTACTTCTACTATATTAGAATTTGAGTATACTATTTAAAGAACTTTAGGGAAGTAAATGGGTCTAAGCTGCCGTATTGATTGTTTTTGGGATTGGATTCCAATCCATGCTAAATGTTTGAATGGTTAATTAATTAAGAAAGCTTTTCTCGGTGGTACATCGATGAGAACTTCTTGTCCTTTTAACTATATCATTGTCGTTTAGGTTGAACAAAACAGCCTCATGCACTTCACATGTCAAGCATTTGGCTGGTATAATTGGCTTTGGTTTGCTAAAGATAACATATCAAAAGACAATAGCACAACCAGAGCTACTTAACAAATTGGTAGTTGTGGCCAGCATTCAAGTTTGGATTCTTCTGTTTCAGAAGCGCCTTGATGTCAAAATTCATGAATAAGCATGGTAACTTGGTAGTAACTATGCTATTCTGTAGGCATCAAGTGTTCCCAAATTGAATTTGAGGTTGTACTTGATACAGAGGAATGAAACTGTATCTAGATATGTAGAGTAGATATGTTGAAGGAAGGAAATTTGTCTAACTTATATGCAGTCCAATTTGTTTATTTCTTGCTCTTTCGTTTATATAGACATAGCCTCTATCTCATTTGTGCTATTTAGTCTGGAAAAAAAAAAGGAGAGAGTGATTCAAACTGCCAGAGTTCATAGTTGCTGTAATTTTTTTGTAATTTGTAGTTACTGTTTCTTGTATGGTTGCTTAAGTTTAATCAGCAGACTATTATCATGTGATTGCTATGTCTAATATACTATTAATATTTGGTACTTTTATATGTTTGTATATCAGGTTGGTTCAATTCATAGACTCATATGATCCGCCATTGAAAGGGTTACAAGAAGACCTGAATTTTGTTAGTCCACGCATTGGAGAGGTCATTTTTATCCCTTTCTTTATTAGGATAATATATTTATCTTGATGATCAAATTTATAACTATTTTTTGGCATCACATGATAACTTGAATGTGGCATTTATAGATTACTAATTCTTTTTATGACGTGCGATGCACGTTGACAATGTTGGATATATGCTTTTTTTTTATACTAGCTTAGTTTTTTTATTTATGTAATTAAAGTATAAATTCTTATTTAGATTGCAATAAATATAGTGGTTTTTATATATAAAGTAAAATATTTTTTTTAATTATATGTCTTGACTGTAATATCCCATTGACAAAAAAATTGATATATTTGTTTATCCGTTCAAATAGCAATTTAAATATGAAATATGTCACTTATATCCTCTTAAATATATTGATTCATATAATTTTTATTATACACTAGTTGCTTTTATTTTTTGTTTAAGTACCAAATTAATTTATAAAAATCATCGTATAGCTTTTATTTTACATTTTATAATTGACTTACATGTTTTGTTAATAACTTTCACTATAATCTCTTATAGTAAGTAAATAAATTTTAACAATAGAATAAGAAACTAACCTAATAAATCAAATTAAATATTTATAAATAATGATAATTTTTATTTTTATTTTTTTAGCCAATCAAAATGATGAAATCATTTAAAAAATTTATTAATAAAATCATATTCCTTAATATAAAGAATATGATTTGAATTAAATAAGATATCAATATAATTAATCAAATTCGAGATGTTTTAAAATAATATTTTTTATCTTAGTTTTTGGTCAACTAAATTAGAGTGCAATTTGTAATTAAATAAATTTAACCATACCCTTTTTAAACCAAAATTCTAAATAGATATATTTATTTAAAATAAATTCAGAAAAATAAAAATTTTCAAATGTCTCATATTTACACATATTTTTTTACAATAATAATGTTGAAGATAAATTACAATAATAGTAAATAAAAATAATAAACAATAAATAATAATAATAAATTATTAAAATTATTAAATTATTATTAATAATTTATATAATAATTTAATGAAATAGAACATAATTAGACATATTAAGATAATAATAGTAAAATTTTAAAATTTCAAATGCTTAATTATCTATAAGTATTTATCTATTAAAAGAATGTTACCAAAAATCCAATCAAATTATAGATATATTATATATATATTTTTATATTCAAATTTGTTAATTGGTTATGACTAAAGTTATTTTAGAGTATTTTAAATTTTACAAGGATAATATAATATGGGAAATCCCATTATACCCTCCCATTCCCATTTTATATATAGTTTAGATTTTTCTCCAAAAATCTTTGTAGTGGTTGGTTATTTAAAAAAGCTAGTAGTTCTCTGCAAAGTCTAAAGATAAGGTCTCCTCTACTTGTGCTTGTTTGTTCTAATGATTTTTTTCTTTTGGATTTTTTTTGCTATTTCTAACTTTGCATAGGTTGAAAGAGAGATTGATGGAGTTTAAAAAGCTTGAGAAATTAGAGAGATGTTTTGAAGCTTTGCTTGATTTATTCCTTCAAGCATATTAGGCTTTAAATAGGATCAAGATTGATACAGATATGGTAATAGATCCTAGCTATAACTATATAGGATCCTCGCTATAATTATATAGGGAATTCTACAATAATTACAATCATAATTACAATATATTCTAACACTAAATAGTTTTTTTCTACCCTTGAAAATCATTTTTTGTTGTCTTTAGGCCATTTAGCTTCTCTCTTTCCCTGTCCCTGTTTTAGGGGCTTGATGAATAATCTAAAATGGATCCTGCAAGCATATTTGCAAGTTTGGTCATAAATCCAGATTTTACCTTAAAGTTTGTATATTTTTGTGCTGCTAAACAACAATATTTTACGAATAAGTACTTGAATAATGACTATGAGAGCCTTGTACCTTCTAGTCCCTCAAGTGACTTTCTGATGCTGAGATATCCTGCAAGCATAATGACAATTTTGGGCATAAGTCCAGATTTTTATCTTAAATTTTGTATTCTTTTTGTTAAATGGTCCCTAAACAACAATTTTATGGGAATAAGTACTTGAATAATGACTATGAAAATTTCATTTTTCTTCTAGTCACTAAAGTGAGTTTCTAATGTTGAGGTGGAGCTGACTTGAAGATATCTAATTCATATGTACATGTCATGTTGATCCTGTCATTATGAGATCTTTCAAAAATGTGAATTCTAGTTAATTTGTAGCAGGTAATACAAAAACTAGTATTAATAAATTGACAAAATGGTTTTGTATTGTGGAAAAAGAGAACTGTTAACAAACTCATGATTAGTGGTGGTCCCACTTGCCATTTTAGACTGAATCAACAGTTTGTCAATTACATACATGGACTAAAGAACTTTACCTTAGCCTGACTCAACACCAAACATTGTCTTAAGTGATCAAAATGGATAAATTGTTATCATTTTTTCCATTCAAATACTTGATTGCATTATATTATTGTCTATAGTAGCACTCAACATTGTAGGACATATTTGCAGTAAATAATTTTACATTAGCTCTGACTCAACAAAAGGCATGACTTAAGTGATCGAAATTAATAAATTGTGATGATTATTATTATTCAAAGGTTTGATTGCAAGATATTATTGTTTAAGGACCAATGGACCACATTGTAAAAATATAAAAAAAATCTAGAATTATTTCTTTCACCAATAAATTCACCATATTTCTAATGTTTAATTTGGTATGGTTAAGCAATTACCTCAGATTACATGCTTTCTTTGCATATTTATTGTAAGTACTTGTAGTTTGTATTTTCTATAGTAACAACTAATGTTTTTCATTTTCATTTTTGGCTTGGTAAATCTCTTCTTTCTTGAAAGTTTCTAGTTTCCATTTTCTTCTATAGGTTTTAGAGGCTGTGGGTCCAATTATTTTCCTATCTACAGATACAAGGAAGCTCAGAAATGAGGGATTTCTAAGCCCATATCATCCTCGATATCCAGATATACTTACAAATTCTGCTCACCCAATGGTAAATATTGTTCTTTTAAAAGACATTGAGATTTGTTGATGATGAATTGTCCCTAAGTTTCCCAAATTATTGCGATTACTTTTAGAATGACTAACCTTTGACACCTTAGTTAATTACAAGTCTAAGTTCTAATTATTTTTGTGTTACTTTTTACACTTTAGAGGGCCCAAGATCTTGCAAATGTTACTTCTTACAGGGAATGGGTGCTACTTGGATATCTTGTTTGTCCTGACGAATTACTTCGTGTCACTAGCATCGACATTGCTCTGGTACGTTTCACATGATTAATGGCCTTAATGCTTATTGAACACATGATATGAGGAAGTGAGCATACTTTCGAAGTTAATTTATCAAAGAATTTAAATCCTGTGTGAATGGAACTTTTGCAGCAGTGCACTCAAGAGCGTAAATTGTTGGACTTTAATGGGCATATATTATTTAGGAAGAATATATGCACATATCATGTACTTGTTCTTTTTACTTCTTTTTCTTAGTGCTAGTTGTTTTGAACTTATTTTTCTCAATGCTTCCTTCTTTATTCATTATTGCCTTCCAAGTAAAACATTCTTATTCTGATGGTAATTTATGGTTGTGAAACTGCTTGTATTGTTTGCATGTTATCTTACCTTACTTTTTATCTTTTCAAAATGGTGCTTAGGTTGTGCTAAAGGAAAATCTGATTCTTACACTGTTCAGGGATGAGGTGAGTGGTGTTGTTTATTGGCAAAACAGCATTCTCCATTAATGTTATCTGGTTTTCATTTAAATCTTGAATGTGCAGCATGTATTATTGCATGAAGATTATCAATTATATGTTTTGCCACGGATATTAGAGTCAAAGAAGATGGCTAAATCTGGACGTACTAAACAAAAGGAAGCAGATCTGGAGTACAGTGTGGCAAAGCAGGTGGAGAAAATGATCAGGTATAACCAATATTGTTTATTGGATAGCTTTGATGCAATGAGTTAACTTGTCTTTAACAATTTTTCTTGAGCAAGTTGAGTACATCTAGAATAAGAAATCTTTTTTCTATCTGGTATCTCGAAATTATTGTATTAACCTACAAAAGGCAAGTTGTGCTTGTATTTTTAAATGCATGAATTTTTTCACTGGATATGGATTCTGAACTGCTAGCACCAATTTTTGTTGGCCCAAAGCTGGTCCTAGTCAAAGCCAATTTGTCATGTACAGTTTGAAGAATTGATTGTGCATGCATAGATTTACCGGATGCAAACTATGAAGTCACTTTCCACTTTTTAGCTTATATTCTGCTCTAGAAGTATTGGATTGCAAGTGTATCTTTGATCAAGAAATAAACTGTTTTCATTTATGTCTTTTGATGGCATATTTTAAGTTTCAGAGTCAAACCAAGTTGAACAGGCTGTTGGTGTGAAGGAGCTTTATTTCCATTAGTTCTGAACTGAATAGATATTTCCAATGCATTTGCAAAGGGTAGTATGTGAAATAAAAGGGCAAAAAAAATACAGAGACACCTGTTGCAGTTATGATTCCAGTTTTTTGTATCTTGTAAAAAGCACTGACCTCTGTTGGTCGGATAACATAAAATGATTAAGATGTGGAGCTAGCCTCTTTTCATGTTAAAATTTTTTGAAAAGTGCTACTGAAATTTGTTAAACGACCTTCTATCTGCTGCCACCCTACACCCCACTGAAAAAAAAAGAGAGAGAGAAAAGGGGAATAAACAAAGTACCTTACGGTAGTTCTTTTGGAGACAAAAGAAGTAGAAGAAAAATCACCATGCTTTGTGTTTGAGTATCATTCTAACTTAGATTGGTGATGGCTGCAGTGAAGTGCATGAGCAAGCACTCGTGTCATGTGATGCCATTCACCGTGAGAGGAGAATATTATTAAAGCAAGAAATTGGAAGAATGGTGCTCTTTTTTACGGATCAGCCAAGTTTATTGGCCCCAAACATCCAGGTAAGACTGTCCATAGACTCATTACAGACTGTCTAACAAGATACTGAGGTGATTGTATCTTCTTTTATATCTTAATTTTGTGTATGCCTTCAAAGGAGCTTTCAGAAGATTTTGTAGATTGCCTGTGAATTGGGGGATGAGTCTCATGATTATGTTGCTAATCATTGACTTTATTTACAATTCTTTTTGTAGTCTCTGAGGCTGGAAATGCTTGTTTCCTATGAAACATATTTCATGTGAAAATACTTGGACTTGTCACAGGCAACATTTATGAAACAGTTTGGAGAAGCCATGGAAGTCTTAGAATTGTTCTCTATTTGTTGGAAGAGAGTGGACTACCTTTAAGGAAATTATTTGCCTTTGCTATATTTTTAGATAAAATTGCTTTCCTACTTTCTCTAGTGAGCCAATAGTTATTTCAGACGGGTATCCTTTTCAGACATTCAATGTGTTTGGGCTTTGACCTCTGAAAAAGTAACTTTAACTGGATGTTTAAGCTTGCCTTATCTTCCTGTTTTCACTGGCTGGGAGAGAGTTAATTCCATTTTGAAATCCATTTTTCGTATTAAAGAAGATTCGACCCTGACTCTTGTAATTTTAAGTCTTTGTTATCATAATACTTGTATATTTCCAATTCTTTACATGCGTGTACTATCGTGCACCCTTGTGTTGTAGTTTTACTTGTAGAGAAGCTGATACATCAAAACTTTGTAGAGGAGTTTAGCCAAATCTAGAGAATTGGGAAGACTAATGGAATAAAAACAAAGAGATGCAGCTTTTTAATCTCTCTCCTTTTCATTGTTTTAGTAATTAATTTATATAGTTACCCAGATCCAGTGTAGAACAATGCTACATTCTTCACTAATTTTACGTTATTCCCTACAGATGGTATTTTCTGCATTGGCTTTGGCTCAATCTGAGGTCATCTGGTATTTCCAACATGTAGGAATTGGATCATCAAAATCTAAAGCACCTCGAGTGGTACCAGTAGACATAGTATGTCAGCTTCTCCCATTTATTGTTTAAATGCATTACCATTTCATTTCTATTATTAGTATGGTTACAGGCATCCCTAACATAGCTGATTGGAGGAAAAGTATCTGTATGGCCAAGCCTAACTAGTTTTGCACTGAGACTTAGAGTAATGTGACTGCCAAGAAACTTGTGAAATGTTTAAAGTGCATCTGCTGCTATTTTTGGTTGCAGGATCCAAGTGATCCAACTATTGGTTTCTTGCTGGATGGAATGGATCGTCTATGTTGTTTAGTACGCAAGTATTTTGCAGGTTAGAATGTGCTTGATATAAACAAACTTTTGTTTTTGTTTTTCTTGTGTTGTACTACATTTTATAATTTCAATGTAAATGGAATATAAATATATAAAGCAGTTAAATGTGCACATAAACTATTGCATTCTCCCACGTGTTTTTTTTCTTTTACTTATTCTTTTTGTGGAGGAGGGGATGGGGAAGCAGTTGGTATTTTATGGATTACTGCAATTGAGAAATTACAGTACATTCCTATGCTTCATAGATTTCAATCCTCATTTATTCTTGATGAATTATCTTTTTCTCTATTGTTGATTGTGTTCTTGAATTCTATGTTTGATGCTGTTTATGGAATTAATGACCGTGTGGATGTGGAAGCTATTTTTGGTGCATATTTTGCCGAAGTTTTGGGTGTGCTAGATGACATTATCTATTGTAATTTAATGTGACAGAAAAATCTATAGTATTTCATCAATAGGGTCACATATATATATAAGATACTATAAACCTATTAGGAATCTAACTCTTAATAGAACTCTATTTATAACTAATCCTTAATACTCCCCTTCAAGTTGGAGCATAGATGTTAATCATACCCGACTTGTTACAAAGATAGTCAACCTGAGGTCCATTTAGAGCTTTTGTAAAGATATCTTCTAATTGTTCATTCGTTTTAATGTGTCTTGTAGAGATAACAACCTATTGTATCTTTTCACGAATGAAATGACAATTAATCTCAATATATTTTGTTTGTTCATGGAATATTGGATTTGGTAAAATGTGAAGAGCAACTTGGTTATCACACCATAACTTTGCAGGCAAGGACGACTTGAAACCAATTTCCTCTAACAACTGATGAATTCAAATTAATTCACAAGAAAATGGAGCCATAGCTCGATATTTTGATTCAGCACTCAATCGTGAGACTACATTTTGTTTCTTGCTTCTCCATGATATCAAGTTTCCACCCATAAAGACAATATCTTGAAGTTGATCTTCTATCAACTTTTGAACCTGCCCAATCCGCATATGACAACACTCAATGTTCAAATGTCCATGATTACTACAAAATAGGCAACGATCCGAATTACTTTTCTAGTAGCACAAAATTTGTCCTAAAGCTTCCTAATGGGTAATAGTAGGAGAAGATATAAATTGGCTTAAGACGGTCACAGAGTAGGCAATGTTTGGCCGTGCTACCGTAACGTAATTTAATTTGCCCACCAATCTTCTATACATCTCAGGATCATCAAATAGCTCACCATCAGTTGAAAGCTGCAAATTAGGAGTCATTGGAGCACTGTATGGCTTGACACTCAACTTTCCAGTTTCCTTCAGTAAGTCAAGAACATACTTCCTTTGAGATAATAAGATGCATTTCTTACACCTAGACACTTCAATACCCAAAAAATACTTCAATGATCTTAAGTATTTTGTCTGAAAATGAGTTTGGAGAAACGACTTGAGTGATGTAATGCCAGTTGAATCACTCGCTGTAATAATAATGTCATCAACATAAATCACAAGTAGAATCAAACCAGTCTTAGTACTTTTGAAAAATACAGAATGATTCAGAAGTACTCTTCTGCATGCCAAATTGGTGTACCACATCGCAAAATCTACCAAACCAAGCTCGAGGACTCTGTTTTAGGCCATAAAGAGATTTGCGAAGTTTACACGCTTTACCTAACTCCCCCTGAGCAACAAAGCTTGGCGGTTGCTCCATGTTAAACTTCCTCTTGAAGATCCCCATGAAGGAAAACATTCTTAACATCCAATTGATGTAAAGGCTAAGCAAAAGTAGTTGCTAAAGAAATAAACAAACGAATACAAGACAACTTGGCAACAGGAGAAAAAATGTTAAAGTAATCAATGCCATAAATCTAAGAATAGCCCTTAGCAACTAAGCGAGCTTTGAGACGAGCAATGGACCCATCAGGATTCACTTTAATGGTAAAAACCCACTTATAACCAATAGCTTTCTTACCTGTCGGGAGAGGCACAAGATTTCAGGTACCATTAGTAGTATCTAAGGTAGCCATCCCCTCTTTCATTGCTGCATACCATCCAGGATGGAACAAAGCTTGAACAACAATTTTAGGAGTAAAAACAAAGTTTAGATTACTTACAAAACAACGAGATGTAGCAGAAAGATGATCATAATGGACAAAAGAAGAAATAGGATAGGTACACTTGCATTTACCTTTTTGAAGAGCAATGGGAAGGTCGATGTCAGACTGAGGAGTGGATGGCACAGTCTCAAGTTGAGTAGAGAGAACTGGATCTTCTGTTGAAGCGGCAGGTGGGGGAAGTGAGTCAATAGTCCTTGGTCTTCTAGAATAAACCTGTTCAAAATGAGGGCGAGCAAATACTGGTGCAGGAGCAGGAATAGGAGTAGTAGATGCTGTAGCAGAAGCATGTTGAAGATCAGGAATAGGAACAAGAGCAAGAGCAAGAGCAAGAGAGTGAGGAAGGTGCTGGATAGTGTAGATTAAAAGCTCATCATCCTCCCCCTCACTCTTGTATAGAGAAGAACAAGGAAAAAATGAAGTAGTCTCAAAGAATATGATATCTAGAGAAACAAGATGATGATTAAGATCGGGAGAGAAACAACGATGTCCTTTTTGATGCCAAGAATACCCAAGAAAAACACAACGAAGGGACTTTGGTTCTAATTTGAAAACTTGCAGACAAACATCACGAACAAAACAAGTACAACCAAAAATACGAGGTTCAATGGGGAACAGAAGCTTAGAAGAAAACAACACATTGTAAGGAATTTCACCATTAAGCACAGAAGAAGGCATGCGATCGATAAAAAAACATACAGTAGAAACAACATCAACTCAAAAATGTTTAGGGACCTTCATTTGGAATAAAAGTGCCCTAGCAATCTCAAGAAGATGTCTATTTTTTATTTTGGCAACCCTATTTTGAGAAGGGGTATCAACACAAGAAGTGTTATGGAGAATACTGTTTTATGACATGTAAGATTGGAAGAAAGTAGACAGACATTCCTTAGCATTATCACTTTATAATATGCGAACAGAGGTATTAAATTGAGTTTTAATTTCAGCACAGAAGAAACAAAAAATAGAGAATATCTAAGAACGGGTTTTCATTAAAAATAACCAAGTAACACGAGAATAATCATCCATAAATGCAACAAAATACTTAAATCCAGTTTGAGAAATAATAGGACAAGGACCCAAAACATCTGAATGAACTAACTCAAAAGGGGATGAAACCCGTTTATTGACTCGAGGAACTAAAGGTAAAAGATGATGTTTGGCAAATTGACAATATGAGGATAGGAGATTAGGGTTACCTGTCATGTTTTTTTAATGAAACCCGTTTATTGACCCCAAATTATTCAGGTTTTTTTAAGGAGGATAGGAGACTAGGTTACTTGTCATGTGATTTATGCAACCATAATTAATGACCCACTTTGATGAAGTAGACATAAAACATGTATTAGGAGTATCTGAATTGGCAGTAGCAACAATCCAGGAATCAGTAGACTTAGAAGAACAGTATCTAGAGACCTCAGTATACTCCGCAGCAGAAATTGTTACAGTGTTGGTAGAAGCAGTTGCAGAATCTTAAGTGGCCATATTTGCCCTTAGCGACTTATTTAGCAGTTTCTTGGAATACCGTTTAGTATGACCAGGTTTATGGCAATGATGGCAGATAATGATGCTCATCTCTCGATTAACTGCTCCATTGCTACGGTTATGTCCTCCTCTTCCTCTGTTTCCTGGCGGCCTAGCTACTTGACTATGATTCACAAGGGCACTATTTTCAGATGGGAAGGGGTATGAGAGCCTTCAGTACACAATAGTCTAGAGAAAGTTTTCTGAAGAGAGGTAACATCATTGCTTGAAAGAACCTGTGATTTGGCAGTTTCAAAAACCGGAGCAAAACCTGCAAGAAAACTCATCACAGCCATTTGTTCTCGCTGAGTCAGTTGAACCTTAATATCAGGGCTAAAAGGCAATAAAATATTAAGTTTCTTGTAATCTTCTTATATTCCATGAAATAAGCTATAAAGGATTTATCTTGCTGGTTGGCCCTGTAAAAACCGTTGCATACTTCATACATACGAGACAAATTACTTTTTTCTGAGTATAAATATTCAAAATATTCCATTAATTCTTTAACAAACTCACAATGATTAATTAGCCTAACCACATCACTATCAATAGAATTCCGAATCATTAAGAATAACTTAGCATCTTCCCTTAGCCAACTTTGCCTATTGTCACCAGTTGGTGGATCATCAGTTAGATGATTATCCTTTTCAACACTCCTTAAATAAATTCTAATTGTCTTACTCCAATCTAAATAATTTGCCCATTTTAGTTTATGTCCTGTAATTTTATTCATTGCGGGGATCAATTCAATAATAGTAGATTTAGTATCTTTAGATTTAGTAGTCATTATTAATAAAAACTAAACACCCCATTAGCAACTCAAAAAACAAAGGCACCAAAAGAATAGTAACCTGAAACGCCAAAGTAATTTTGACAAAACTGAAAATCCCTTATCAAAACTTTGCCGGATCTGAAAAACGACCACCTGAGCAAACTGCTGAACTGGAGTCGAAGCCAGAAAACAGATTCCGTTTGCCGGAAACAGCTGGACTCGCTGCCACGTGCTGGTGAGTGGTACTGTAGCAGAAAACTTCTTCAGGTGAGTGGGGCCCACTCACAAAGAATCCGTTGACTGGATTTTGGGGAAACGCCGGTCGGTGGCTTGAAGACGTCCTGAGATGGGCAGTGAGGCAAAATACTAACCCTAGGAAGGCGTCCTAGGATGGCAGCAGCTTCTCGCAACTGATGTTTCGGGAAAATTATTTTTTAATGGGAGGCTCTGATACCATATAATTTAATATGGCAGAAAAATCTATAGTATTTCATCAATAGGATCACATATATATACATATACAAGATGCTATAAACTTATTAAGAATCTAACTCCTAATAGAACTCTATTTACAACTAATTCTTAACATTTATGAAATAATGGTTGGTATTTTCTTATGATGAAGAATGATACAACCAACCTTAAATCTCAGAAAGCCAATTTGAGAATTCCCTTGTTCATAAAATGATTTTCTAGAAGTTTGGAAGTCTATGCAAATGGATATCAAGCCATTGGTTGGAAAAGTTAAGCAATAAGAGTAAAAGGCTGCTCTCCCATTTTTTTCAGGAGGTCTAATATTCATAATCCATTAATTGCAAACAGTAACCCTTGCCTTACCAGTACAATGATGAAAATTCTTTGTTCATAGTTTATTCTGTCACTCTATACTTGAGTTTTTGTTTTAAAAATTTATGCATCATGTTCTGCAGTCTTACATTGCAAGTCATATATGGCAGCTAACTTGCATTCATATTTCTTACATAAGAAGGCAGGATATACACATAATTTATGTTCCAATTTATATCAGCAGAAAATGAAAAACAGGTCTCCTAGAGTTACAAAAGCACACATCTTATGGAATCTGGTTTTGATTCCTTTCATAATCATTGCCGTGAATTTATCATCTTGAATATTGGCCATGCACTTGACTATGCAGCTTCCATATATTTTGCACGCTCCTCTTTATTCACATAGCTCTCATATGGATAAAGTAATTAAAGATATTTATATGTAATGCAGCTATTCGGGGATATGCACTATCATACCTTTCTTCGTGTGCTGGTAGAATCCGATTTTTGCTGGGAACTCCAGGAATGGTGGCTCTTGACCTTGATGCGAGCTTGAAAGGGCTTTTACAGCAGATTGTTCATCATCTTGAAAACATTCCAAAGCCACAGGGTGAAAATATTTCAGCCATCACATGTGATTTATCTGTAAGAATCTTTGTGAACCATTCTTTTCATTTTTTACTTTTTATGCTTAGATTTTTGGATATGAACCATTACCTATTTGTTTTTGAAGTACCACTAACTACAGTTAAGAATTATACTGCAAATGAAACAGGTTCTTAGTTGAGACTGGAATGATGTAATCAGTATGTGTTGTTTGAATGAAAAAAAGAGGAGAAACAAAAAGAGAGTTATGATCTTAATTTATCTATCAACTCTGCAATGGATGAAGGCCTGGAAAAACTCATTTATATTGTGCATGTCTTTAGAAGTCTTCACTTTTTTCTTTTGTCTTAGCATGCCTTCAGAAAATTTCTTGCGGGAAATTTAGATAGATGAAATCTAGGGTTTTCAAGGGCTGTGAACAATTATTGGGACATTATATGAGAGATGTTAAAATCTTGTAATTATTGGGGTAGATTGTGCATATATTAGAAAGATACTAGCAGATTATTAGGAGATATTAGGAGATTATTTTCTTTTTTTGAACTATTTTCTGTGTATTATATATACCTTAAACCGTATGTGAAAATTTATCAAGCCAATTGTTTGTTTCAAAACTTCTTCTTCTCTCTTTCACAGTTGTAAGCTCAAGACTTCGCATTTGAATATTCATGAATGCCTTGACTATATCAACTAAAGGATATTCGACCAAGAACACTGTAATAACCCTTCCACCTAGCATATAGCATACAGCTAGCATTCCATTCCACAGTGTATGCTATAAAATCTGTTAACAAGCATATTTGAATAAATGTGTTCTATAAATATATGGAATTACCCAAATTACAAATAGACATAAAAATTTTGAAGTAGGCTGGGTCTGGCCTAAGAACCAGGCTTATACTTATGAAAGGTGCAAAGTGCAAAAGGGGACCTAGAGCCAGATCAATGGTACAAGCACATCAATGTGCCTGAGCAACTGCAAGCGCACAGTATAAGAAGATAACTAATTCTACATAAAACAAGTACTAAAAATAATAACATAAACAATTAAATCCCGGCCAATCATATTGAGTATTTTCAGCCGAAATCCTATGTTCCACAAAATTGGGATAATATATAAAACTAACAAAGTAGAAAAACTGAGTTGAGAAAAAAAAATCGAGTTGAAGAACGTGGTTTTAGATGGTTACGAAGTGGGAAGGAATGGAGATATGATTCACTCTAATTAATTGATTGTATATTATATACATGATGTGGACTTGGGGCATAATTTGCAACATTCAATTGATCAACTAAAGAGAATATTGAATTCTATACATATATGGAAATTATCAAAAAATTTGGGACATAGATTGCCTAAATCAATTAGTGGACTAGAACAAGTTAAATTTTATACATATATGGTAATAACCGTAAAATTTTGGACGATTGAGGACATCATTAATTGTCATAATTTCATATTCTCCACTTTTTTAGTACTTAAAGTGGAGTAGCAAAGGTGCAACTAAGCATGTACAATGCTCCTTAACTAAGTTAGCAAAAACCTCATTCACATTATTTGCCCTAGAGTTTGCGGTGCACTTGCTCCTAAGGCATGCCTCTTTAACAACTATGCTTAGCTAAGGTTATAAATGAGCCAAAACGCTCATGAGCTGCTCAAAAAAAGTTTGTTCAATAAAGCTTAATGAGTCGAGCTCGAGCTTGCTCATAACTCTCAAGTTCGAACTTGTCATTATTGTATTGAAACAAGCTGAGCTCAAGCTTGGTTTTCCAATATTGAGCCTTAGTATACCTTTATCGAGCTGAGCTCAAGCTCAATAATACTAGACTCAGCTTAGCTCGTTTACAGCCTTACACTTACCACCGGCCACAAGCCATCATTCAAACTAGAATTAATGCAATCTTTCATAGGCATGATATTGGAATTTACTTATTATACAGGCCATTGTTGTCCAAAACTCCTATAGTAATCCATATTATTCTCCACAAATCTACGATTTTTACGAATAGTTTTCCACGCACCAAAGGCATCTACTCATGTAAAAATTTAAGTCAATGAATTAACCAGGTTCCTTTTTTTCTTTCCTTCTGTTTTCTTTATGTTTCGGTGTAAAAAACAATGCAATTAGCTATAGGAGTAACTGCTTAACAAACAAATACTATTGCTCTAGAGGTGGCTTTGACATCTTTCCCATTCTCTGTTAGCAGGTCCTTCCAGAGACACAAGAGGTTTACGCATGGTAAAAAGAAGTTACAACCAGGTTAACAAGATCAAGCTAGCATTTTCTTAGTGATGCCGTCATGCTTTAGTGGATACTTTCATGCTTTAGTGGATACTTTCTTGTTTTAGTGGATTTTCAGTTATTGTCTCAGTTTTGATTTTTCCCTTACTTGTAGGAGGGTGATCCTCCATAATTACTATGATTCCTTTTTCATAGGAAATAGTTATTTCTCCATCTGTATTTATTCTAAACTCAAGAGATTTACAAGTTCTCTCAAACGAGCTTCTGCATTTAAAATCATAGGTAGCAAAAAGAAACTTCCCTTCCATCCTTCTCCTTCGTGTTCAGATCCATTATTCCATTTGTTCCATAACTCGATCCATATCAAGGAACCGTAACATTTTCTCAACCTTGTCTGCAGCTTTGATGCTATAAAGCACTAAAGCCTGTCCAGAAGGGTACACTTGTCAACAGTACATGCTAGACACACGTACATGCCCAGACAATTATCACATGCAAACCATGTCCAACATAAAACAATACACACCTTTGGCATGTTTAGGACATGACAGAGTATGTCAAAGAAAAGATAGGACAAATTTAGATATGATTGATATAACTTTTGCAATTGTTGGACATGCAATGGAGACCTGATTGGGTACCCCCTGGGCACCTATTAGTAAAGAAAAGAACTGCCATATCAAAAATCACAGCCAAGGCTAAACGTTTTATAATGAATCGAGTATGATGCTTGTTGATGGATGATTTTAGTTCAATTTTGATACTAAACATTTGATTACAAACAATGTGCAAAATGTAATTTCTGCTATAGATGGACATTTTTTTTATTTCTAAGTTATGAACAGACTCTTTATTTTGTACGATGGAGTTTCCTGT
Organism: Jatropha multifida; assembly: GCA_948099535.1. NCBI lineage: Eukaryota > Viridiplantae > Streptophyta > Magnoliopsida > Malpighiales > Euphorbiaceae > Jatropha > Jatropha multifida. The sequence goes on along the minus strand of CANUEX010089907.1, from coordinate 34,245 downwards.
GTGCCATATGACTAAAAATTTATTAATCTTGATGAAAAGATTAATGCATCCACATTTTAGCATTCTATTTTAAACTAATCTTATATAGACCTTTACATATCTTTTAAGTAGTCCATCCCCTGTGTTCTAACTTCTGTGCACATCTCATATCCATACATCATTAAAGTAGTATATCCTCTGTTGTCATGTTCATAACCATACACCATATACTGATGAAATTTGCAGGTTGGACTTCTAAAACTGTTAATAGGAATCTTTAGGTCTGACATGCTAAGTAATTAGTCTGACCATTACCCAATGCAGCCCACCATACTTTGACAGAAGTAGGACTAGTTATGAGCAGGTCCAAATGGGAGAACCTATAGGTCTGACAGGAAACGCAATTCAAACTGCTTGTTTAGACCAAGTCGGAAATCAATGGCCACAAGTTAAGTGACTAGAACGATAGCTATCTGATCAGGAACACATGAAGCAGACACAAAAAAATAGCAAGAGAAATGGCAGAGGACTAAACAGTGAGTAATTATAACTTAACAATTTAAAATTTGAAGCCCAAAATGCTACATAGAGAAGCTAAAGCTTGTACCTTTGTTGGATCAAAGCCAAACCCACTCATTTGCATCATACGTTGCGTATCATCCACAGCTGCATCAAAAGTAAGTATCATAAAGTGATTTGAAAAAATAAAAGTAATTGATGAAGCACCTTAGAATGCAAATATCTAGATAATACATTTTCAGTAATTTGAATGAAGGAAACAGCATGCAGATTTAAGTTATACGTCTACAATACACAACCTAACTATGTATCTTATAAACAGGTTCTAACCATTTTCTTCACCGAGAATGAGACTAAATAAGCCCCTTAATCCAAACAAATTAAGGAAATACCTGGAGAGAGAAAGTAGTAAAGTATAATCAGATAGTCTTAGTTAACAAAATGCCCAAAATTTGAATTAAAATACTCATTGAACAACAATGAAGTCTCTTGTTCATAAAGGCAGAGAAATACCATGAGCGACTACTGACATAACTGACATCAACAGTGCTTAAATCAATCCCATTTTGCAACATTGATCTGAACCTCTGAGTCAGAGGAAAAGGTATCTTGGCTGAGAGGAGCAAGAGAAGGTCGTTAACAAAGTTTCAAAGACTATCAAAAGAACATCAACAAAGTTGTGAGGACCAATGTGATTAGTCCTTAATATTGACAAGCTAATACAGCGCATAGGGTGTTTTAACACAAACTAAAGCATTCAAGAAAACTAACACAATGACAAAGAAACATACCTGCAACAAATCCAGAGAAGAAAAAGTTGACCCAAGCAAAAGTAAGAGTCTGGCCAACAGGAAAAATTTACAAATCACAAATGGCAATCACCTAATGTCAAGCAGGCCAAAGATTGAGAATATTCCATTTAATTAGTAATACCTGAGGAATAATCATCGAAAGATTTTTCTTCATCATATCCATGGCCATATTTGGATCAGAAAACATTTGTGCTTGTGCATTTTGCGCCTGCCCTTTCGGTACATGTAACAATCCATTTTCCTATGAAAATTCAATCCAAAGCATGTCACAGACCAAAAAAAAAAGGAAATAAAATGGTAGTTAAAACTAATCAGTTTAACCACTTGGTCAAGCGAAATCACGGTGTTAAATAACTTCCAACAGTATAACTTCCTCAATCAAAATTGAGTTGAAGCATGTTTCAGGTCACATCCATACAGAAATAAATTTTCTAATTTTTCAAATAGAATATCATCTAGAAATACTAACACAGCCCAAAAAAATGGAGGAAAAATGGCAAAAGGCATACTTCGTTACTGAAATAAACCCTTCGAGCACGAAACGACTTTGGAGGTATGAAATTAGCACCAGAGCGCAAATTCCGAGCTCTGACAATTACTTGACTGACATTCATGAAAAAAAAAAATATTAGTCGATGGATAGACATACACAGAGAGAGAGAGAGAGAGAGAGAGAGAGGGAGAGATTGGGGTCTAATTTAGGATTTAGAATTTACCCTTCTTTAACGATCTTGGCATCAGGGATTTGATAGGAACGCATGAGCTTGGAGACGAAGTAACGGAGGACTCCGATGAGAACCATAACTACCGATAAAGGAATCAACACCCAATCTCTTATCGCCGTGTCTAGCACTAGATCTTCCGCCATAGCCCCAATTCTTTCTCACTGCAAGAGTTGCTGTTCACAATACGCACCGCGGTTAAATTCTATATGTATAATGTATTATTGCTCCTTTTTTTTTCTTATTTCTCTGAACTGTTCAAACGTAAAACTGAATGTGATTGGAGCATAAACGAACGCATCAGCTTTGGGCAACTGAGAGGGAGGGCAAATGGGTAAATTTTCAGCATTTGCCACGCTATTTAATTGTTTAAAAAATTCACTAGTGACGTGTCATGCCATGTCAGTACCTATCTGGGCTCAAGTGGGCTCCATTATTTTCTGATTTATATTTTCAATTCCCAATATGATTGCATAATTTAAGAGGTTTAAATACCCATCCATAAAGTTTTTGGTTCATACATAGACACCAAATTTGTTATTTTTCCTATTAAAATTCATATATAAATATATATCATATTCATAATTTAACATTTTAATCCATATTTCAAAATTAAATTTAAAATATAATATAATTTTTTTAATTACATAGATTGTAGAGTTTTAAATTATTTATTTAGTTAGTTAATAGTTAGCCATGAGAATCCTAATTTGTTGCCTTTTTATTATTATCACTGCGGTTAAATTATTATGATAGTGTAATAGGTTATCAAGCGACTTTATCCTTATGTGAGATTTAATATCTTGACGTGAGTTTTCTGTTTTTTACAAAACAGAAAAGATAGAGGTTGACTAAAACCTTTAAAAATCTAGCGGGACAAAAGTCAAATCTAGATGTTGACCTATTTTCTTATAAAGTTGATTTGTCTTTTACTTTTAAAAAAAGATAACATAGTAAAGGATCTTAAAATGAGTCTTGAGAGCAGATGTAGGCAAATTAGTGTCAAACCACTATAAATCTCTGTATTTATCTTTTTTTCATTTTCTAAAGTTTTACTTGATTATATTCCGTTTACACAACTGTTAATCTTTTCACAACTGTTTCTAAACGTTAATAAGCTTTATCTTTGTGGAACATTAGAACTCTGAATTTTTGTATTGTGATTATATCAAGTTCTAATATGTTCTTTTTTGTTTAGTATAATTCACAATTTAAGTTATAATCAGTTTTCTAATCTTACATTAACTTTGTGAAATAGTTCTAAATGCAATAATTGTTCTTTCCAAAGTCGATCTAAACTTGCAACAAATTTTATAAAGAAGTTCTAAACTTGATAACTGATTCTCATAAATGTTTTCTAATTCCGCTTTAATAGAATTTTAATTTTATTTTTTGAAAAACTAAGGCTTCGTTTGTTACTGTTGTTTGTTTTTAATTTTTTATTTATTAGAAATAGAAAACTCTTTTTAGTTTTTATTTACTTATTTCTCAAAACTATTTTTTTTTCCAAAAATTATTTTTTCCTTTCTTTTAGTTTATGATGTGAAAAATTCTTCCACCCTTATTAAGCCATTACAAATTTTAGTTAATAATACAATAATCTAAAACTATAAAATCTAAGACAAAATAATAAAAATATTTCACACTTTAATTTTTAAGTTCAAAGTTAAATTAACTATTGTTTATTATGTATACAATCAATTGAATAAAAATATAAACATCCAAGTACAAAATGACATTAAATTTATATAGATATAGAAAATAATAATAAATAGAAAAAAGATACTAAGTAAAGAAAGATAGAAAAAAAAACGTAAAATTTTAATAGAGATAATAAAACTAATGCTTATATATTTTGGATAAATAAATGATATTAGATTTATATAATAATAATAATAATAATAATAATAATAATAATAATAATAATAATAATAATGATGATTTTAAAAATCAGATACCCGTCAGTTCAACTAATTTAATCAGAAACTAGACTCTAATCCAATTCGGATTAAATGCCAAAAATGACAGTAAAAAAATCAAATGAAACCGGTAAGAATCGGTGGGAACTGGATAAAAATCATCGAATCAGACCGGTAATTAACTATGATTAGCTCAAAAATTGAATTCCATGTTACATAAATATATGGACTCCAGCAGCTAGTGTGGCCCGAGTAGACTGATACATTAATGCATAGCCACATCCAAATTAAATTTTATATTTTTAATTATACTTAAAAAATTTAAAAATATTATATATAAAATTCAGTTGAACTGTATTGAATTTGATCAAACCCTCCGATTCAATGAACCTTTGTCTTCACTAGTTTATTAATTGGTCCGATTTTCAAAACTTTAATAGTAATAATGATAATAATAATACAAATTTATAAGGACAAGTCTTGTGAAAAAGGAAGAATGTAGAATAAAAACAGAAAGCAAGAGTTACAAAAACAACTATTTTTGGTTTCATAAATTTTGTTTTTTGTTTTAAAAAATTGTTTTCTAAAAGTGAAGAAAAAAGATTAAACAAATAATTTTTGTTTATTTTTTAAGAAAAAAATGAAAAACAAAAAATTTAATTAAAACAAACAGCATCTAAATTTTTCGAAAGCTTAATTCACTTCCCTTTTAGATTATGTTATACATAAATGGGACCACGTAAAGAATATTACAAAAAAATATACCTTTATTATCTTTTTTTTAACTCTCTCTTAATAATGCATTTAAATTATAATAAAAACAGAATCAAATATTTAAAAAATAAAACTTTAAATTTTAAAATGCTTAATTATTTATACATATTTATTTAAAAAATAATTTTAAATTAAATGTCTCATTAATATATTAAAAATTTTAAAAAATAATTTTAATAAATATATCCAATTAATTAATAAAAATATAATTTTTTTGAAAGAATATTGAAAATTTTATTCATCAAGAGCTGCTATGTCAGTAAGAACAAGAGCCTCAATATTTAAAAGAAGCTCATACCAAAGTTGAAAACTAACATATGAAAAAACTACCCTTACCAAGCTATGAGCGACTTTTTTCGCTTGTCTTCTTTCCCAACTTACATGCACATTCATGAGAATAGTCAACAAATCCAAACAATCCATTAGAACCATTCCAAACTCAGAATAATCACTACCAGAATTTTGAAGAGCCTACACAGGCTTCTAGGCATATGTTTCAATATGCAAATTAGCAAAGCCCTGTCTCTTGATCCAAGAAAGGACCTCATGCATAGCTAATGCTTCAGCCATCCTTGCCTCATCATTTCCATGCTCAAAACCTATCAAAGCAAGAGTAAACTTGCTTGCTAGCCTCACCATGAAAGATAGTACCAAACTGACTTCGATTTTGGCGCATTGCAGCATCAACATTACTTTAGTGATCCATGAAGGAGGAGCCACCCATTTAGATACATCTGCAAGAGCAATCGCCACCTAGTTCAAACTATGGAGTTATTGTTAGGCCTCCTGCCACTCACGTAAAATACGCAGAGCAAGAGAGACAACCATCTCAGGAGAAGTTTGTACCCCATTTCAAATAACCTAATTTCTATAAAACCAAATATACCACATCACCATACAACATTGTTCAAGCTTATACCTTCCCGCAGTCTGCAAAAGAAGCCCACACCACTCCAGAAAATCAAACTCAGTGGCATGTGGATGTGGAAATTGAACACCCAAAACATGCCAGCATCATTGAGCAAAATGACAGTGCCTAAACAAATGATTTGCATCCTCTTATTGGTCATAGAAGACACATTGACTATCCAACCCCACACCTTTACTCACCAAACGCAGCTTCGTTGGATTAACATTCCTACCCAACCTCCATAAAAAAGCCCTTACCTTCGGAGCTAAGCTTAAATTCCATAATTCCTTCCACAATGCACTAATCAAAGGCGCAACCTGGGAACATAAATGAAAAGCAACTTTATAAGACGATTTAATAGTATAACTCCCAAATTTTGTCCAATGCCAGGTAAGCTTATCTCCCATGTTACGTAAGCTAAGAGGCATGCATAAAATATGATGGATATCATCCATTATAAACAAGCACAGAACCAAATCCGCATTCCAACAATCTATGATCAATAAGATTAGCTATAGACAGCTCCTCAAAACCTTATAGCACGGGAGACTGAATAAAAAAAATTGTTATCCCGACAAATCCAGGGTTGAGACCAAATATTCACCTGCACTCCATTCCCAATACGCCATCTCACACCTTGCATTAAAACATCTTGTGAAAACAAAAGACTCCTCCATCTGTAGCTCGGATTGCATCCAAGAACGTGATCCGTAAAATTCTCATCTGGAAAATATTTTGCTTTGGGTACACTTATGATAAAAGAGTAATGTGGTCAATAATAATGCGCCAACCTTATTTTTCCAAGAGTGCCAAATTAAAACTATAAAAATGGTGAAAACCCATTCCTCCACTCTCTTTGCTGAAACACATTCTTTCCCATGACAACCAGCGAATACTATGCCTTTTGTCCATTTTCATACCCCACCAAAAGAAATTCAACATCCGTTCCAGTTCCATGTACACATCTACCGACTGCAATAAAAAAAATACTCATACAAAAAGAGGCAATAGCCTGAACGACAAATTTTATAAGAATCTCTTTCCCAGCCTGAGATAATAATTTACTCTTCCAACCCTACAACCTTTGCCAAAGCTTATCCTTAATAAAACCAAAGACTGATTTATTGCTTTTGTCGATCAAAGAAGGCAAGCCCAAGTACCTCCCATGATCAATAGGCAAAAAAACACCTAATTGTTTAGAAATAGTGTTTCTCAAAATCAAAGGAACATTAGAGGTAAAGAAAATACCACATTTTAAAAAATTCACCGATTGACCCGATGCAGCTTCGTAGGTTTAGAGAATAGACTTTATATTTGCTGCTTCTCTAACATTTGCTAGAAAAAAGAAGAGAATTTTTCATAAATTTAAAGAAGAAAAAAAATCGATTGATAGCCAATTCTTAACAAAATTCCATTAAAATTCTAGGTCAAAAGCATCTATTGCCTCAAGCACTCATTACACCTGAAAATTCACATGTTGAAGTAACATTGTGATTCAAATATATTTTAATAGGAAAAAAAAAACCCAGAATAAGGCTTGCCGATAACAATCTGCCGACATCAATTTGAGACCCAAGATTCAAAGTTCTGCATAAGGCTTACCATCAATTTGAGATCCGGAATTCAATTCATACATCCCTTCGACCTTTCAATCCAAACCAATTTTACCCAACGATCAATATAAAGAGGCCACGAAGAAGAAACCCAATGACCAATATATACCGTCAAAGGTGGCATGCTTTACAATGTTTGCCTGCAGTTCATCCAATGATCAACAAACCAATCTTGAGATACAATCTACATAATACACTCTAATACCTTTCAGTGCACGCAGACAACCCTAAAAATTAAGGACTGAAGATGCCTACAGTTCATCCACTAGTTAGTCTTGTTGGGTTGGCTTAGAGCGAAGAAGAAAAATCTAAAGAAGTGTAGAGTGTTACTCGGGAGAGATTAATTGGAAACAATATCATTTGGCAAGTGAGCTCATTTCGTGGGCATCGAAGGAGAAAGACGGAAATGGTCAATCAAGTGTGTATGATTTTTAATACCGGTAATTTTGATTTCAAATAGATAAAGAACCTACTTATGATGAAATAATAGTAAATTGAGCACATTCCAAGTTATTTATTTTCTTTTTTATTCACAGAGAAATCCAATTGATCGAAATAATATTATAAATTATATAATAAATAATAACTTTTCTTTAGACTAATCAAATCGATGAAAAGACTTATAGACAATTTGACTATACTCAATGATGAAAAAATTGGGGACTTCTAAATTATCTGTTAATACTCGGAGAATGCAAATATGAATTTAGCGCGCCACAACAACAAATCGAAGTTCACTAGCAAATATATGGATTAAGGCAAAAAATTTCGCCAGAAGCATAAAAAATTTACATACACCTGGAACAAATTGCCGAGTTCCTGAACAATGATAACAAATAGAAATTTCTAAAATTTGACTTTACTTATAATTAATATTATCGTAGGCTTTTTCTTTTTTCAGATGAGAGAATTTTATACTAGTGTGACATTAACCCACTCTTAAAAAGAGATGAAAAGAGAAGAACTCTCACATGCTGTTATAATTGGTTTTTTCAGTATTTTACTTAACGAACATCACAAAACAAACCAGAAATGATAGATCAATTAGGATCACCATAGAAAGGAAACACACCAATCGACAGAAGGGCATGGGAGGAAAGATACTCTTTTACTATATGGAAACAATTGTATATTAAAAAAATGTCACAACATCAACTGCGAGGTATCTCCTTGTTATAATGACTTTTGCTTCAAAGCCTCTTCATTTTAACAATGAGCTGTGTCCACATTATAAAGGATAGCCACACCTTCTTGGATCTTTTGTGAAGAATGGATGTCTCAGAGCTTCCCTGGCTTTGAGCCGATCTGCTGGATCATATTGTAAGAGCCCTTGCAAGAGATCAATCAAATCACCAGCAGAATGATCTACATGCTGCATGATTAGGTTCTGCCAGAAAAAATTAAATGAAACTTCTTGAGTAACGAGATGGACAGAGAAACAGATAATGGAGAATATAGAAAAGAATGGAGACGCAAAAAGAATAAAAAAGGGAGGAACAAAAACTAAGTAAACCTGATCTATAGAAGATCATAAAACGGCTAAAAATCAATGTTTCTATATGAAAAACGGAACCAATCAACATTCTAGAAAAGAATCAGTGTTTTGAAGTTGGTTCTTTAGCAAGAAAATAGCACAAGATAAAAAGATTAGATTGGATAGTATTTTTCAGACATAGAGTGCCCAAAGTTAGCCGTTTTATGTTAAAACAACTCTACATGCAAGACCATCCGTGTATCACGAATGAACAAAATGTTTCGAGATTGCTGTTAAATCTACAAGTTCTAAACAAGCTACCGGCAGTCGAGGCAATTTCCAAACTGCTCTCATGCTTTCTCTTGAAGTTGCACCCTCAGGCCAATCTAATCGTGTACCTCTCCTGAAATATTTCTCAGCACGACGGCTGCAACAACATAGGCATAATATGAGGTGCTCTTTCGGAAAGAAGTTACAGAACAGGTCAACAAATAAACATAAAGGAAGATAAAAGCAATCTCTCTTACTCAGCTCTGACCATCATATGTTGTGGCAGTGGCCCTAAAACCCTTTCCATCATGGCAAGATGTTCTAAGTTCTCATGTGTTTGAAAAAGGGCCTCACCCTAATCACAGAAAAAAAACATGAATATAATTAGACATAAACAAGCAGAACACCAAGTGAATTATCAAATATTGAATCATGCTTCTAACTTCTCACTGAAGCAACAGTTCTCAAACCGTCCTATTTAGTAGCATGATAACATCCTAACAAACATCTCATCAATTAAACTTTTCAAATGATACATAGTTTGTGTAATTGCATTAACCAGAGAGATGATACTAATCTTAACAATACATTTCAAATGTCTGAAAATATTTTTCCCTTTTTTTTTTCCAACACAATCCTATCTAATGATTGCAACATCAGAACCTCAAACACTTTCTCTACATTTAAGCACCAGAATCATTATACATCACAACAAATAAACTAGTAAAAGAGTTCCATAGGAAATGAAAGCTAATGCCAGGCAATATAAACTAAATGTTAAGTTACTTACAGAGCATAATTCAACAAGTATGCAACCAACACTCCATAAATCACAAGGATAGTGCCATCCAAGTCCTGCAGAAAGTATCCAATTGTTGGAAAGAAAATGTATACAAACATCAACAACCATAGCTCCGCGATAGTTACCTAAGATAACCTCTGGTGCACGATAATGGCGTGTTGACACCACATAACTGTGATCCTGATGTTCAAATGTAGTACTCCCAAAATCAATAAGCTTAATAGCACTTGATTTTGGCAGATTCTGGAAATAGGAGCCATCTTTTGTGGACCGTGAAAGAAACTGATTCATGAAGCAAGAAGATGTAAAAGAAGAAACAACAGAACCTCAGATGAATGGCATCAGCACCAGAAAAAACAAGAAAAAGAAAGACAGAGAAAGAAAAAGGGAAATTAGATATGGCTTTGACTGTGGGTCAAATATTCAGAAAATAAAAAATAAATGAACAAAGATCCATCTATCCTACTAGCTAGGGACTGTGACGATAAATTTAAATAATAAAATATATAGAGGACCAGGTGTATATTTTAACATCAGTTACAAATTAAAACAAATATGCCACCACCCACAATATTATCTAACATAAGAAGGGTGGGAAGACGGAAGGCTTGCACCTCATCTCTAAACCATCCTAAAGAAGGAAAAACAATCACCAAATAGTCATTAAAAAATTGGAACATCCAAGCAAGAAAGGAGGATATAAGGTCTTCAAAGGGTATAAGCTCCTGTAAAATTACTAAGTTTTACCTCATTTAGCTCACAAAGCCTCAGTTGCATACACTGATATGTAGAATACGTCATAACAACATGCATGATAAAAATAAGAAAACTAGGGGTAAGTTATAATAAATGTTACCTTATAATCTGGAACTTTGACATATTCAGAGGAAACAAGTAGAATATTCTCAGGCTTCAAATCTGTGTGAATCAACCGCAATTCATGCATAACTGCAACCAAAATGAACTAATCAACAATCTTTTGAGGAAAAAGGTTACCATTATTATCAACCAACTCTGCAGTAGCCTAAAAACAATTACTTTGGCAATCCAAAAGAATAAGAAAAATGACAGCGGAGTAACTATTTATGCCCATATCTTGCTTTCTCTAAAGCATCTGAGCATTAAGTTGATAAAAATAAGATAAAATGGGTACAAGAATTGTCCACACACATGCAACAGACTCCAAAAGTTGTCTGCCAAGCTCCCGAACAAGATCAATGGGAAATGAACGGTAGCTGTTTTTGCGGAGAAAATCGTATAAACTTGGTCCAAGCTTCTCAAAGACCTGTTGAAACCATTTTTAAATTTATCCGCAAGTTCTTTAACTCACGGAAATTTAGGTATGTAGGAACATGGACTGCCCCTTCAAATTAATCAAATCAGAGGTACCAATAAATACTTACAATACAAATATGATTACGATAGTCAAACCAATTCCGTATTTGCACACAACTGCAAAGAATAAAATTGCTTATACCACAATCACTTCAAACTTCTACAATGAATAGTGGTGGAAAAGTATGCAATATCCTTACCGAGTGCCACCAACATCATGCCTGGCGAGCCTCTGTAGGATGTCAATTTCAATCATGGCAGCTTCACGATACTTGTGTATGGAGCGAACAATTTTTATTGCAACGACTTCTTTCTTTTCATTATCAAGACATTCCAAAACTTGCCCAAATGTCCCTGCCAGAATAACCCCAAGGAATTACGGCTAAATAATGATCACAAGTACTACTCCAGTTGCAGTAAGAATGCCAAAATTCAAACTTAATAGCCTATGCCGCCACACCTTGAAAATTTGAAACAGATACAAAAGCATGATAAGTTATTCTACAAACTTAAAAGGATTCCATTTGGTAAAACTTCAAAAATATATTCAAATGATATATGATCTAGTGAATCAAAACCAAAGAAAGTACCAACCTTCACCCATTTTGCTAAGAATTCTGTCTGCAAGATCCGAGAAAAAGAGAAGATATAAGTAAACGATTATGAGCTCACTTGCAGATCTAAATAGAAACACTAGAGTTGAAGTTGACCAAATGAAAATGAAAGAATCAAAAGCAAAAAACTAACCCTGCAACGTGTTAGAACCGCCTAGAAAATGAAGTGACTACATAATTTAAGAAATACTTACAGCGAGGTGTCAAACTCTCGCCAACGGCAAAGACATAATGCCCATCTTTATCATCAGGTCTCCAAGGAGGGGAGCCATTTCGAGGAACAGGAACATCCCTGTAAAACATATTTGGATATGCATAATTGGGAATGGCTACTCCGTTCCCGAAATCCTGCCCATAATACATAGCTGAAAGGACCTGCAGTACACACATGATATAAACAACTGAAATAAACACAAAATTCAGCAAAATCCAAACAAGAACAATAATTTCCATAAGCAGAAGACATAAAATTCAACAAAGCAAAAGGCTAAACATATTGTGCGAGGGAGACAGATTGAAACCTTGGGAGGAGGAAGAGGAGGAGGAGGCATGTCCCAAGTTAAACGAGGCCTCTTTCGAGGACGTTTATCCATGTTTCTATGTGGCAATTCGATTATCCTCTGCGTCTCCATCTGTCTCAACTCCGATCAATTTGCAGCGAAATCAAAGAACCCTTGGATCCATTTGATTCCGACCCAATTTCGAACTAATTGAAAAAAAAAAAAAAGAAAAAGGACAACAAGATGTTGCAAAGTGAGAGGGCAATTCAGAAGATGATTCTGATTTTTTTTTTTTTTGAATTTTACGAATGAATTCTGAATAGAATCTGCAAAGATGAGGAAGGAGCTGTAGAGATAGAGATCTTCAAAGAGGTCTTAACCAGAGAGCAGAATCTAACCACGATTAATTTGAATGGGTTAGGCTGGGGCCCACAGTTTGTTTTTTATTGCGTCTGGTTTAGAATGTATTTTAAATTTTAAAATATTTTCTAGCGCTGTCGCGACGTCAAAAATTTTAGTCAAGCTGCAAAACCTGTATTGAACGTGAACGCCTAACTATCGGTGTTGTTACACACCCAAAACCCCTCATAGTCTCTGCCATGGCCGCCAAAGCCGCCGCCATTTCTAATTCCTTTACGACATTACCTCACCGTAATTTCACCTTCACTAATCGTTTCCGCTCTCTCTCAGTATCTATTTCCACTTCTATTTCTTTGCCCACTATTCAATCTAATTCTCCAAGACCAATCATTTCTTTGAAAAACCCTAACTTTAGCTTACTGGCATCTGCTTCAATGAACGTCGAAGCTCCCGAGAAAATCCCTGCTACTTCTTTTCTTGATCGGAGAGAAAGTGGCATCCTTCATTTTGTCAAGTACCAAGGCCTCGGCAACGACTTCATTTTGGTAAATTTTCGTTCTTTCTCCTTTCTCTGTTCGGTTCCTGAGGAAACGTATGTAACCATAAGAAAAGGAAGTTCGAATTGTCCCATAAGAAAAGGAAGTTCCGAATTGTTTCTTACTCTAATGGTTTGTCTCAATTTGATTGTGATGCGTTGAAGCTAATAAATAAGTTAGTGTATCTGAAATCAATTTCTGGTTTGAGTTCATAATTTCTTTTTCAAGTTTTTGCTTTTGCAATCTTTAATTAGGTTGATAACAGAAATTCTACGGAGCCTAGGGTTACTCCAGAGCAGGCGGTAAAGCTATGTGATAGGAACTTTGGCGTTGGTGCTGATGGAGTGATTTTTGCCATGCCGGGAACAAATGGCACTGATTATTCCATGAGGATTTTCAATTCAGATGGTAGTGAGCCAGAGATGTGTGGTAATGGGGTAAGGTGCTTTGCCAGGTTCATTGCTGAGCTAGAAAATTTACAAGGGAAGCAGAGTTTTACTATACATACTGGTGCTGGCTTAATTGTTCCTGAAATTCAAGAAAATGGGAAGGTTAAGGTTGATATGGGTGAACCAATACTTAAGGCATCAGATGTACCTACGAGATTGCCTGCCAATAAAGATGATGCTGTTGTTGAATCAGAGCTAAATGTAAACGGAGAAATCTGGAATGTGACTTGTGTTAGTATGGGAAATCCTCACTGTGTGACTTTCGGGACCAAAGAAAACAAGGTGTGCAGTTTAGCCGACTGAATGAACTAGTGATTTGTTGTCTACTAATCCTTTAGAGGTCCATGCTCATTGGTTCCTGATACTTATAATCCATGGTTGCCTTTATACTTATTGGACAGGATTTGCTGGTTGATAATTTAAATTTAGCTGAGATTGGCCCAAGATTTGAGCATCATGATGTGTTCCCAGCACGAACAAACACAGGTTAGCTTTTTATGTGGTCAAGATTTGCAACCGGAACAAGTTCCAAGATTTTGTTTTCCTGATGCAATATACATTAGTTTCGTTCTTTGTTTATTCCTAGAAATGTTTATAGGATGTTGACTTGAATATTGAGATATATCTGTAGTCTGCTATTCCATGTAATTTTGAATTCCATCAAATACTATAGCTCTAAACCGGGCAGAATGGAGATAATGGATCCATATAGCTGACCGCAACTACCTTGGTATTAAGCTGTAATGTTGAGTTTGAAATACATAAAAATAATTAAACATTATCATTTCTTAGTGTATCTGGATCCTGTTATGACAACCTCCTGTATAGAACAATTGAAATGAATCTAAATCTGCTCAATTTTGGGAATTTTATAAATTAAAATCTTAAAACTTGCATTTTACAACTCTCAAGTAATATTGGCTCCCCTTTCTTTGGGTAACAAAAACTAGGAGTTAGAGATTGTTTCTCAAAGGTAAAACACCACAAAAAATCAGAAGGATAGTTGAGGGAAAAAAACAAAAGTACATTTTATATATAATTCCAGTTTCAATAAGGTAATAACTGTTGATTTATCAGCTAGAGACTTGTGCACATTGGGGCATGTGCATGTCCATTTCCATCATGTGCTTGATGCTTGTGCATCCATCCTCAACTATTGTAATCTTTAGATTTTGTGGTCTTATTAATGCCTTGTATTGTTTTCTAACTTTATGTAGTTTGACTATTGTGTGTTACTCTTCTGGGAAATTCCATGTCAGTTATTATAGGTCCAGTCTTAGAGAAATTATGAGCAACCAATACCTTACAACTCTTATTCAAAGAGGCAGAAGGACTGGGAAAACCTTCATAAGATTTGTAATCTTTTAAGTATGCAAAAGGGAAGGGTGACTCAATTTACAAAGCATCCCACATTTGTGGTTTCTGTTAATATACTTTAAGCATGTATAGTAGAAATTGATTACATATTCAGCACCTTAAAATTTTTGGGTTCTTTCCTGCTGTTGTTCTCTGAACGACGCTACATTATTCCATTATCACAAGCATTTCATCAAATTTAATTTTTAATTTGATCTGCAGAATTTGTGCAAGTTTACTCTCATTCACACCTGAAAATGCGTGTCTGGGAGCGTGGGGCAGGTAAGTTTCTATGCTACAAACATTTAATTACTGTAGGATCTCAACTTGCATAGTTAACAGATTTTTGGTTAGTTGTATGTGCCATGCAGTTTTCATCAATTAATCATTTTTGATAACTTGACCGGAAAGTTCATTCAGCTACTGTGTCATTGTAGGTGCAACCTTAGCCTGTGGAACCGGCGCTTGTGCAACAGTAGTTGCTGCTGTCCTTGAAGGTCGTGCTGGGAGGGTAAGTTTTTGGATGTAAGCCATTGGAATATTATGGCATGTCTATATTGTATCATTCAATTATGATTTAGGTCAAAGTAATGTCTAGTTTTGAACAAGCAATCACACACTAAGCAAGCAAATTTGTTAATCTGATAAGTAATTTTTTGGTTATTTTAGAATTTATTGGGATATTGTTTAAAAAATACAAACAGAACCAAATTATTTACTAAACAAATTTTCCTTAACGAAGGTGCTATCAATATTTAAATCTTCTTCGGTGTCCGATCATGTAATTTCATGTTTAGTACTCGCACTCACATTCTCCATATTTTCTTGTTAAACAGAATTGCACAGTTGACCTACCAGGAGGGCCATTGGAGATTGAGTGGAGGGAAGAAGACAACCATGTATATATGAGTGGCCCTGCAGAAGTTGTGTTCTATGGATCAGTGTCCCTGTGATGTGCCCTTTAAGGAGATTGTGTCACAGCTAACTTTCCTGTTCCCCTTGTTGCGTCAATGGCTTTTGTAATTTCTACTATATGTGTTCTTCTAAGCGAGGGTTTTCAGACTCGAGATCCAAATTGATCCGAGTATCCTGGCTGTCTGGGCGATTCATGACAAAGTTTGAAAAGAATAAACTTTGCAGATGATAAGTGAATATTATGTTTTTTTCTAAACATTTATTTCTGCAAGTTTCATCTAGAAGTATTTCGGACAAGATCTAGTAAGGTATCTACTCCATGGAGTGCCCTACTTGATTTAAGGGTTGAACTCCTTTGAAGTTGAACGCGATTCAGAATGTTAGAAGTCAGAATTTAATGATAAACATGTCATTTTTCTGGAAAGTTTCTGGGGAGAAAGAACCCTAATGCCCCTACTGTTATCTGTCCTACAAATTTTCAGACATTTAGGTGGTAATGGAAAGAAAGATATATTGTTTTGGGATCACAGCATAATTGAAACAATATGCTAGATTTAATACGTTTTGTCTTTAAGATTATAGATCAGCATAACTCTACTATGGTCTCACGGCATATTTTTGATACAATAGTGAGATTCATTACAGTGAGAACAAGTTCAATTCTCAACCAATAATCATACGAATATGAGTGAATATTGAACCTGAAATCTTTTCTTATCTATAGGCTTAAAACCATTGGCTAGGTAGTAGCAATTTCATTTTATTTTTCTTTTCCCTTTTCGCCAAAGATGTTATGATATTAACATAATATATATTACAAGGAAATTGAAAAGACTACAAACTCGACACAATTATAAATTAATTATCTAAGTCCAAACCCATTTAGAAGAACTCACAACGGATACATATAATTATTTGGTTATGAGTAGCAGAAAAATGGATTGAACCAGAAACATTCTAGTCCCAAGACATCACTCATCATTTGAGTAGTTTCATTTTTATTTAAAAGTAACCAGTTCAAGTTTATTCATCTCTGTTTTTCAAAATCTACCAATAACTAATTACTTTTACCCATTAATCATAAAATTATAAATTTATTTTACCCGTACTTCCAATATTTTAAATGAAATTTCACTTTGATCGTCAATGTTTAAAAATCTAATTATACTGTACTTCTTGAATTATTATATTAATTTTCATGATATTAGTGTCATAATCAGAATGGCTAATTTTTCAAACCGAGAATCAAAGGGTATCTTAGAGCAAATATTAAAAGTTTTCTTTGCAATTAAAGCGTATCCTTTTCTTTTGTTTTTATGTCATGTGCAACTCAGAAGCATAGTCCTTTCTGCGAGCCATGTTTGCTGCAGCGACCTATTTGAATTTTTAACCAGGCGGGACCCACATTTTTAAAAGGTCCGAAAAGCGCCGGGTGCCCCAACGGCTCTCTCCTACCTACATAACTTAAACGCAAAGTAGCCGTTAGAGAAAAACCCCTAATTAGTCATTTGAAAACTAATCCTTGATCCACTCTTACCAAACAGCAGAAAAATCACAACCAAAAAGCTCTTTCCATTTCTTTCTTTTCTAATTTCTTTCTATCGATCAAAGCTCCCCAGTCAAAGGAGGTAAAAAAGGAACCAAGCTACTATCTCTCGGCTAAGAAATCAGTCAGTAAGTGCAATTTTTCAGTGTTTCCATTCAGAAGTTCTAATTTTTAAATTTTATGCTTATCTGAAACTCGAAATGATTGATTTTGACGTGCTAATTGCTAATAAATCTGTATTCTTCATGCAGGTTTAAAACAAAATGATGTCACTGACCCCAGATCAGTTTAGGAAAGTGGGGTTGGGGGTAACCCCATCTCCATCACCCTTCCTCACACCACGGCCAGAGAGGCGCCGCCCTGATTCGAGGATGGCAGAGTGGAACTCAAATCGTCAGGACAGAGATAAAGAGGTTAATATTCAAGTTCTGCTCCGATGCAGGTATTACTGGATTTTCAATTCGTTGCTGCTCCTTAATTTTTAATTTGCAACCATTGATTCTTTGATTGAACTTGATTTAGATAACTGTACTGTATAGTATAATAAGGAAAAATTCAATTACTTTATACTTTCTTGTAATTCAATATCAGGCCACTCAGTGACGAAGAGCAAAGGACGAACGTTCCCAAAGTGATTTCATGTAATGAACAAAAAAGAGAAGTTACTCTTTTGCAAAGTGTAGCTAACAAGCAAGTAGATAGAGTCTTTACTTTTGACAAGGTATGACTCTTTATAAGGTTTTTATATTTGAGACTATTTATATCCTATGATCCTCTGCAAAGCTTAACTCAAAATTTTCATTTTACCTTAAAATATTGGGTAGGTGTTTGGACCTAAAGCACAACAAAGATCAATATATGATCAAGCCATTGTACCAATTGTTAATGAGGTTCTCGACGGTTTCAACTGCACAGTCTTTGCATATGGGCAGACGGGTACCGGAAAAACATATACAATGGAAGGTGGAATGAGAAATAAGGTAAAGGGATATGCAGTTTTATTTTTTTATTTTTTTTTAATTCCAGTTTCAAAAATAAAATATAGTACATGTAAATATAGGGTGGGGATTTGCCTGCTGAGGCCGGTGTTATTCCACGAGCTGTTCGCCAAATTTTTGATACACTAGAGGCTCAAAATGCTGATTATAGCATGAAAGTTACTTTTTTGGAATTGTACAATGAAGAAATAACTGATTTGCTAGCTCCAGAAGACAATGTGAGATCTACAGAAGATAGGCAAAAGAAACCCATTTCTTTGATGGAGGATGGGAAGGGTTGTGTGGTTGTTAGAGGCCTTGAAGAAGAAGCTGTGTATAGTGCAAATGAAATTTACAGTCTATTAGAACGAGGAGCTTCGAAAAGGCGTACAGCAGATACTTTATTAAACAAACGGAGCAGGTCGGTGTCGTCTGTAGTTTTTAATTTTTATAATGATATTAAACCATGGATGAGTCTTTTACTGATTCATTTCATTTCTCTTGCAGTCGTTCCCACTCTGTCTTTTCTATTACTGTCCATGTAAAAGAAGCTACGGTCGGAGATGAGGATGTTATCAAGTGTGGCAAGCTTAATCTTGTTGACTTGGCAGGATCAGAAAATATTTCTCGTTCAGGTGCAAGAGAGGTATAATAATATCTAGTAATGGATACAATCCATTAGGTAGGTGGTTTAAAAAACTGGCTTAAATCACAATTTTACTCCCAATTTCCACTTGGGAGCTGGTCTCTGAAATGTCTTGTTAAGATAGGTATCATATTATTGCTTGACAATCATTTGCTCTCTTTATCAGCCATTTGAAAAGTTAAGAAAATGTTCCATCTTATAGGATTAATACATACTAGAAACTTTGCCTGGAGTGAAGCTACTGAGATTGTGCTAATTACGAATACTAAACTTGTTGCTTAGGTGGTGCTGATTTTCTAATAAATTTGAATTAATTGTTAAATCTAAGACTAGATTGCTCACCATCACTTTAAGGATGCAACTTAAGTCTTATATTTGGTTAAATGGACAGAAGGCCTATAAGCCACAAGTTTAACGCAGTGTCTTTCATTTTCTTAATATTAGCGGAACCCTTCGCCTCTGGTTGAATATAGACAGAAAAGCTTTTCCTTTTCGATTGGAACAAGTTGTTTAATAGGCATTGCCAAACTTTTCTTCAGATTAGAGAGTGCTAGCTTAGATTTTTTTTTTTTGGATGTCATCTACATTTTTCTAATTTGCTCAGGTCCAACATCAAAATTCCAAATTTGAGAGTGTATTTTGTTTTTTACATGTTTGAAGAATATCAAATAAATAATGTCCTGTATTTGGTTTTAGCTTTTTTAGATTGGAGCAAGTACCAAAATTTGATAAAAATTTCAAATCAAATTTCAGGGACGTGCAAGAGAAGCAGGAGAGATAAACAAGAGCTTACTAACTCTAGGACGTGTTATAAATGCACTTGTGGAACATTCAGCCCATATACCTTACAGGTTCATCTCAATACCTTTTCTATCCAACTCTCTACTTGTTTGGTTATTGTTTGCAAGTCCTGTTTTCTTCCTAATAATTTTCCCCTTGTTTCAATATTTCAATGCAGGGATAGTAAGTTGACAAGGCTATTAAGAGACTCTTTGGGAGGAAAGACAAAAACTTGCATCATTGCTACAATTTCTCCTTCTGCTCATTCTTTGGAAGAAACGTTAAGCACACTAGATTATGCTCACCGTGCTAAAAACATAAAAAACAAACCGGAGGTTTGTCTGGCTCCCCGTCTTCGTTATAATTTTTTGTTTGGTTCTTGTTTACTAATTTGTACCAATGACATAAATTATCTTGCAGGCAAACCAGAAATTGTCGAAGGCTGTGCTGCTCAAGGATCTGTACTTGGAAATTGAGAGAATGAAAGAAGGTATGAGATGCACTAGCATTTTCATATTGTTATATTGCAAAAAGCAAAGAGCGATTGTTTCTAACAAATTAAATTTATGCAGATGTGAGAGCAGCAAGGGATAAAAATGGTGTTTATGTTCCGCATGACAGATTTGTCCAGGAAGAGGCCGAAAAGAAGGTGGATATTTACTTTGAATTATATGTTTTCGTTATTCGAGCTTTTACGTATTTGTTTTTAGTACTTTTTGGCCTAAATAAAGCTAATTAGTTGGCATACTGAACCTCTAGTCAGAATTGATGCCTCTTTTTTTCAGTCTGAATTTTTCAGCTGTGTTTCTATCCCTTTTACTTAGCTTCATTTCTTAGCTTTATTTCTTAGCCTAAATAAAGCTAAATAAAACTTTTACTTAGCTTCATTTCTTTGAACTCCAAATGATTCTGTAACCACATGCAGGCTAGAAATGAGAAGCTAGAGCAGTTGGAGAATGATCTCAACCTCAGCGAAAAGGTATAACTTGCACCTCTCTTTTTACTTTTCTAATTATACTTGCAGAACTCAATTGATAACTTTCCACCTTGATGCAGCAAGTTGATAAGTTCCGTGAGCTCTATCTCACTGAGCAGGAGCAGAAACTTGACATAGAAAGTGAGCTGAAGGGTTGTAAGGTAATTTAATTCAAAAATTCGATTGTGTTAGGAAACTTCTTGCATGCATGCATCTAACACTATCAATCTTGTTTTTCTATTTTTTTCAGTTGAATCTAGAGAAAAGTAACAAGGAACTGCTTGACCTCCAAGAGAAACACGAGGTAGCTATTTCAACACTGAAGGAGAAGGAGTTCATCATCTCCAAGCTATTATGCTCAGGTTAATCAACCAACTAACCATGTC
The DNA here is from genome assembly GCA_948099535.1 of Jatropha multifida. Taxonomy (NCBI): domain Eukaryota; kingdom Viridiplantae; phylum Streptophyta; class Magnoliopsida; order Malpighiales; family Euphorbiaceae; genus Jatropha; species Jatropha multifida. The sequence continues at coordinate 13,075 of CANUEX010089907.1, read as the reverse complement.
TGATATCTAGTGCATTTTCTCTCCAGCCTTGTGCATAACATTTATCATTATGTAAACAGAAAATTCTTTAATTGAACGAGCAAAGGAGTTGCGCAGTGATTTGCAAACTGCCTCAGAAGACATAACTTCATTGTTTACAAGATTAGGTATGAATGAATCTATCTTATTATCCCCTTTAATCAATTTTAATATGCATCTTGATGTGTTTTATTTCAGAAGGTTTTTAACAATTTGCTGCAGATAAAAATGAACTAGAGAATGCTCAAAAGTAAATTAAAAGAATTATGTTGTTGAAAAAGTTTACGGCATAGACAAAAAATAATTTCATGAACAAATTGAAAATATAGCTTCAATTAATTGAAGTCCCAATATTTTCTTGCTGTGACGTTTTTAACCTTCTTCAATTAATGAGAAATTAAACTTTCCTATACTCTTTCCTCTATAATTTGTACCCCTCAATATCAACCTAATGGGCCTTTACATTTGGAATTTCCGGTGCAATTTACGTACAGGTGCATGTTCAAATTTAACATTTAACCATCTTGGTTAAGAATTTCATCCTTAGATTTTGATTTTTCAAGTGATAAAAAATTAAAATGTCTCTTTGTTTATACTTTTTTTTTTTCTACCTCTTTAGCAACAAACAAACTTTGTGTTGTTTATATAAAGTCCTTGTGTATGTTAATTGAAGTATTTGTTTATAGTTAAGAAGTGCAAATTCTAATAAATAAAGTTCTGAGAGAAGTAAACAATGTAAATATTGCTTCCCTGTACTATCTGCACTCAGCAATAAAATGTTCTATGCCTTACAGATCAGAAAGACAAGATGGAAGCAGAGAATCAAAGACAGATTTTGAACTTTGGTTCTCATTTGGACCAGAGTTTAAAAGACCTGCACAAGACCATTCTAGGTTCAATTTCTCAACAGCAGCAACAAATAAGAGGCATGGAAGAACATGCTCGATCATTCCTTGCAAGTAAATCTGATGTAAGACACAGAAATTTTGCCATTTTATCTCCTTTGGCTCCAACCTTACTATAGGCTGCTGATATTATCTCATTGATAAATATCCATCACAACTACAGGCAACAGAAATGTTGGAAGCTAGAATAAAAAAAATGGCCGAGACACATTCATCAGGTATAGCAGCTTTGAAGGAACTTGCCAATGCAATGCAAACGAAAGCTTCCTCTGACCTAGAGCATATGAATGTTACCGTCTCATCTCAAACTGTGGCGGTGGAGCATGTATGTGATCACAGGAAACTAATTGTTTTTCTAAAATTGATTATATGATAGTGAAAGATCCAGAGTGACCGTGTTCTGCCTTGACAGTTTCTTGCCACTGCTGTATATGAGGCTAAGGTGGTTATTGAGGACATTCAGAATTCGCTTAATGAGCAAAAACAACTATTAGCTCTATCCGTTCAAAAACAAGAGGAGGTGTTTGTCTTATTTTCTCGAGGTTTCATTTCTGCGTCTACTTGAAAACTTTTATCTAACTTTCCTTAACCTGTGGAAATCAATAGGGACTAAAACGAACTTTGACTTCTTCCCAAGTAATATCAAAGGCAACAATGGATTTTTTCAATGACCTCCATTGTCAGGCATCAAAGATCATGACAGCTCTTCAGGAAAGCCAAATAAAAAAAATCAACCAGTTGGCTGATTTTGAGAAAATGTTTAAGGTGCGTGCTATCTATGGAGGTACAAGATACATGATAATATTATCTTGACATAGAGGAGACAAGTTTCATGAACTTTCTGAATTTTCACTTTGGTGAAACAGGAAGAAGCTGCTAGAGAGGAAAAACAAGCATTAGAAAATATTACAAATATATTAGCAGCATTGACATCAAGGAAGACGGCTATGGTGAGTTGCAATCTTTAGGCTATTTTTATTCTAAGTTTGATCTATTTCTAAATATCCTATGCTGTTAATTTTATATTGCCTATTATTAGGTATCAGAGGCATCAAGGAATATCCAGGACTTGAGCATACAGGAGACTAGGAGATTTCAACAAGAGATGTCCAGCATGCAGCAAGTTTCCACTCATGCTGAGGAGGAAATAAGTAGATATGTAGAAAAAGTGGAAACACATTTCATAGAAGACACATTTTCGGTGGCTGAATCCAGGGCTGTTATGGAAAATATCCTCCAAGAATGGTATGCCTTTTTAACTGATTGTGTTTTTTAAGAGAAGGATATATTGTCGAAAGTTTCGTCTTTATAAGCTTATCTGAAATGCTCATTTTTCATTATCAATGCTTTTCATGGTATGTAGCGCAAGGAGGGTGGACTACTCTTGCCAACAGTGGGAAAATGCTCAATCATACGTAAATAATCTCAATAAGAGCAGTGTTCTGGAGATAGAATCTAATGTGAAGTAAGCAATCTTTTCTTTCCCTGTTCTTTCTGAATTTTTCCTTCTCGTCGCACTCCCCTTTCAAAACTTTAATACAACTAGAAGTGTGACAAAATACAATCTACCTGAACTTACGTGAAACCCGATCAAATGAGGGACAACTCACATTAAAATAAGTGTTACTTCAGAAATTTTTTTTTGGATAGAGATCAAAAAAAAAAAACAAGTCATTTACCTGGTTCCACGTGATTGCAAGTTTCATTCCATATTTAATCGTTAGAAAATTATACTTGTTAAAGAATTTATTTTCAAGCAAATTATACCATAGGTGACTTGATCTAAAACCTGCAATTTCACCTAAATTTAATGTAATAGACAACTGAAGTGACCCAAATCTGCCTGCCTTGTAAATTTTGCCACCTTCCTTGTGTTCATTCGTGATTTTTAACGCCACGCCACTGGCTATAAATGTTTCTTCTGCAGGGAAAATATAAGCGCAAATAATGTTGCACATGAAGAATTTTTATCAGCATCTTCTTCCATGGATAAAGAATTTGACTCTAGAACTCGCGATACATTGGCTGCTGTTGATGGTATTTTTAACTCCTACTATTGCGTTGTACTATTGCATTCGATTTGCCCTTCTATTAAAGTTAAAATCTTTTACTTGGTAGATTCACTAATGCGAGACCAACAAAGTAAGAAGGAAATCGAATCCATCACTACACTATGCTTAGATCAGCTCAAGTCAATACAAGGGAACCATAGTCAAAGCATAGCAAATATCAGAAGCAACGCAGAAAAATGCCTCACAGAAGATTATTTTGTAAGCTGACTTTTATTGAACACGTTTAGGGAGTTCAACACAACAACACTAAATGTTGTCATTTTTAAAATGCTGTATATATTTTTTTCTGCCTAACAAAGGGTGAAGAATTGAGGCTTTGCATTTTCAATAATTTTCTTCTTTTTATCATGTTGAGATATGTTTCCAGCATTAATTTCTAAACAGATGGTTGTGTAATTATGCACAGGTTGATCAGAACAGTGGCTCAACACCTCAAAGGCGAGTTATACCAGTTCCCAGCTCGGCCTCCATTGAGGAGATGAGAACACCTAGTTATGAAAATCTAGAAGACGAGAAGAAGAATTTAGTTAACAAATCCTCAAAATGGGGCCATACTGAGAGCAAAATCCCACTGCTTCAAGTAGCAGCAGCAGCATCTAATAGAGCTCCTTTTGCTGACCTTAACTGAAACTGAAATGGAACGTCACGTATTTAAAAATTTTACACATTGCATGGAAACCAGAGAAGTACAAGTTGGTAGCTGTAGTGAATTAGAGATGCTCATCAACTGATGAGACAAATCGAGTCTATCTTAGATTATTAAATGGGATATATATAATTGATGATGGAAAATTTTGAGATGATGCCATTTTCTCATCCAGAATTGGTAGAATTGGTTAGGTTAGTTTTTAGATTCTCTCTGTATTCTATATTTTTATATAGTTTTTAGATTTTATGTATTCTATATTCTTGTATTTCTAACTTTAGATTGATTGTGTTTGGAATAAAATGAAGATGAAAATTTCATGTCTTAAGAGCATTGCATTGCCATTAGACTAAGAGCAATTTTTTTTTTTTTGAAAGGAAAGAAAAAGTTCAATTCTATTTATTGTACATATAAAATCTCACATATTTAAAATTATTTAATTTGATGAAATTGTTCAGTATGTTAGAATATTTTATATTGATTGATTGGGATTGTTTTAATCGGAATAAATCATGTAAATTCAATTCTATTTCATTATTACCAATTTGATGAGATTGAAATATGTTGAAGGTTTTGAGATGGAAATTTTAAGATTTGAATCTCCAAGCCCACTCATAAATGTTAAGTGCTCATACTTCAATGGAAAGTGTTGACCTTCACATGACCAATCATACGTTCGTTGTAAATTGTTGGCTAAATGCCACTATTAATATAGTTTGAAATGTCAAACTTACAGAGTGTTTTTTGCAATCTTGACCAACCACTCAATTTTTCTTTTTCTGATTTGTTAGGTTACACCAAACCTTACTTAATTGAGGTTCTTTCGGCTAAAGATTTGTTGCTTTGCATGCTTCTCCACGTCCCAATAACGGACAAGAAGACCAAAGCTAAATTTGGGTTCACATTGTGAGCTACTAAATATTCATATCCATAGATGAAACAGCAGAGAAACTTCTGATTTCTGACGACAACAAAAGTGTGTATTTTAAATTTTTCTTATCAACCTGATATTACAAAGTCAAAACTTGGTGCCATTGAAAATGAAACTTCCAAGGAATTGCAAATCGCCACGCACGACTCCTTACAGTCAGTACAGCAACCGACCAACCATCACATTTGCATTACCTATAGTTAGCGTATGAAGTGACTTCTATTTTCTTGCGAATTGCATATTTCAGCATTTTACACCACTGTTAATTCTAGCAATGCCAAGTATAGGACAATTACATTAAATTTAATAGTTCTTTTATTTTTCTAAATATTTATATTAAATTTCATTTCAATTTACCATTATTTTTTTAAAATTTGGATGATTCAATATGTTTTTTAATTCTCGTGAAAAGTAAAATATTGTCAAATTTAATAAAAAAAAAAAAGGGAATTGAATTGCTTAATAAAATGGCGAAACAATGCAAGAACGAGAAGAGAAATAAAGTCTAGGATTTTAGGAGAAATAGACATTTTAATCAACTAAAATGTCTTAAATCGAAGTCGAGTTCCCTTCAGTCGGAAGCCTTATTCTTTTAGCCACTCCTCTCAATTACAACGTGTAGTTAGTAAAAGGACCTTTGACAGTTTGACCAGTAAAATACAGTCATTTCCAAGAAATTACATAAGCAAAACAATAACATGACGACACGATAGCGAATGAAGGGTAAATTCGTTTTTATAATAAATAAAGTCAAAGAAGCAGTCCTACTTTTCTTAGTATTAAAACGACCGCGCGGACGCACACCACAGACCACGTTTCATTGATTCAAACTGCGAACTTTTAAGAACACATGCAACTATGCCTTCAAAGTCAAACTCAACGCCTATAAAACCACCCCAAAACCGAAGTCTAATCAACAACTCTTCTAATCTAAACCTAAACCCACCATTTCTTTCTCTTCCTCGCGTAACTTGAACAGAAATCCATGGCCATGAAAAGAAAATTTGCAGAGATTGAAAGCTTAGACGTGGCAAAATATCTTATGCTTCTCTCTCACTCCTTACAAACCAAACCAATTGAGACCAGTACTGAACAAGATGTCTTTGAATGCAAAACTTGTAATAGAAAATTCTCCTCCTTCCAAGCCCTTGGCGGTCACAGAGCAAGCCACAAGAAACCAAGATTGCCGATAATAGCAGAGGACGATAATAGTAATAAAGCTGGAAGTGAAACGACAAAGCGCAAGATGCATGCGTGCTCTATTTGTGGTGTAGAGTTTGCATTAGGACAAGCTTTGGGAGGTCATATGAGAAGACATAGAGCTGTGGCCATGGGGTCTGATCATATTCATCGTAGAGTTTCGGAGTTGCCTGTTCTAAGAAGATCGAATAGCAGTAAAAGGGTTTTTGGGTTGGATTTGAATCTAACTCCTTTAGAAAATGACCTTGAACTTTTGTTTGGGAAGATGGCTCCTAAAGTTGATCCTCTCATTTGATTTGTCTATTTCTTTTCCTAATGTGTATTCTTTTATTTATTTTCAATATTCTTTCATTTGTTTATGTACATTTATTAATCAATGATTCAATCCCTATTAAAATTCAGAATAAACTCCATTTTATTATAGTTTATATAGACAACGACCCTAGAATTTTTCTTTTTTTATTTGTTTTTTACTTTGCAAGATATATAATTAAGTAAAAGTTAACCCCTGCAAGCATGGATTTATTTTTTTAATTCTATTATTCTATGCTCCATATATATATTAATGAACTCAAAAAATAAAAATATATTCCCATAGTGTAAAATATATAGGGGTTTTAGTCATATATGAAAGGCATTTTAGTCATTTTACTAAAAATTAATGGTAAAAATATAAAATTTAGATAGAAGTCCAAATTATATTGGAAGATTTTAAATCAGTATGATACATTCATATATTTTAGAACAAGCAGAAGCTGAAAGGTTAATTTAACTAAATTAGAGGACTGGATAGTAATTTACCTATCCCTTGCTCGGATTTGAGGCCCATTTACAATTGGGTTGGGCACATGCACCTAACCCAATTTAAGATAAAAACCGAACAGAACTGATGTTTTTAGCTGTCAGAGGAGGTAAGTGACCAACAGAGGAATAGCTCTTAGGCCAAGCCATGCCTTGAAAGATCCATGTCTAGCAAGTTCTGAACAGAGACAGTAGGATTAACATAGTGCCGGTGCTACAAATTATCAACTGAGCCGCACGTCATATTGGCCAACCCATCAGCAACTCTATTTGAATTGTTTCTGATCTTGTAAGATAATGAATTTAAAATCTAGTTAATGCTAAATTAATTAAAATAAAAAGATTTCTTTAAATACATATTATTATTAATACTAATGTACCTTCATTCAAATGATTTTTTACTTGCAATTGCAAATGAAAGTTTACCTAAATGAAAGGGATTCATATCTCTTGAGAAATATAGAATTTTTAATTTATAAAACTAATAAATATATTTGTAATAATAGAATTTTTTGCATTTTAAAAAATTATTAGAATTTGACAACGTACATTACACTTTAACGCTTGTTATTTTTTCGTGATGTAATAAAAATGATAATAAATTATTAAAAAAAATACAGCATATGTTTTTTATTTAGTATTTTACTATATGTATGTAAGCAAAAAGAATGAATATTATAAAAAAATTTATTGAAACGGAATGCAAAAACAGAACTTTATGATTGAAACAAAAAATAAAAATAATTATAACCCAAGAAAATTATTACCTCTAAAATTAAGAAGAAAAATGATAAGGGAAAAAGTTTTTAATATAAAGCAATAATAAATTTTATACTTCGAGAAAAATAAATTTTTTTTGTGGTGATTTTTTTCTCTCTAAGAATTAAACATATGCATTGGTATAATAAAGTGGTAATGTAATAAGATTTCTAATTGATTTATAATTATAATTTTTAAATAATTCATAATTAAAATATTCCTCATAAATTTATATAATAGTACCATTTTTTAATTCTTTTAATTGAATTATTTTTATTATTCTTATAAAATCTATGTATATATATGAAAGCTGAAACAAAAAGAAAATTTGAAAGCTTTTTCTTTATTCAGCATTCTATTTTTCTTTTTTTATAAATTTTAAAATTTTTTTTATTTTGCTGTATTGTGATTGGACGATTTAAATATTTTAATCAATAGTTTATTATAAATTATCCATATTAAATTACTTAAATTACTAAAGTAATTATCTATATATAACTGTAATTATCTATTCATTTTTATTTCAATTGTTTAAATTATAAACTACCTAAATTTTAGCTGAATTTTAATCCAAACACACATTATTTTTTCTATATAATACTACTCCTTGAATGATTTGTATCTCTTTGCTCAGTACTTTCTTCTTTTATTTTTTTGGTTTTTATTATTTTTTATTCTATTTTATAACACGATATTTCATCTGACCTGTGTAATGGTGACTCTGGGATGTGCAAGTAAGTTTGTCATTGTTTCAGGAATGGTGGCTCTGGGATGTACAAATAAGTTATAGTATGATAAATTCAACAAATTGTGAGAAAAGTAGATCAGCTGTTGATTTAGCTCTTTCATGTTTTTGATAGAGGTGAGAACCGGACTTTGTTGTTGTGTTTGGGTTTCTAGGCATCATTCATCTAGATTACTTGGTGAGCTGAATTTTACGTTTAAACTGTTATTTTTGCAGTTTTATTTTGTTCTATTCTTTACTAATCAGTAATTCTATTTTCTTCTTCCCCTTAAACTTAAGGAATGTATATTCAATGCTTATTCCACTTCTTATCTCTTCTGTTATGTGCCAAATTATTGGTTGTACAACTAAGTTACTTTGCTGTTCATCATTGCTTTAATGTCTTAATTGCTGGGATGTTTATGAATTTTTTTTTACATTTTTTTATGAATTTATCTCTAACTCAAATTCTAATATATTTATAGTGTTTAAATATGGCTCTAACACATTTTATTAATTAAATCCTAATTAATTTATAGTGATTAAATATGATTCTAATACATTCTATAAATTAAATCCTAATCAATACTCTCACATTAAATTTAATTTAAAATATTCTAGAAACCAATCAATTTAATTTTAATTTTTATTAAAACGTTAAAAAAAATATTATTAAAATATTTAATAGTTTAATTGAATATTATAAAAATATTTTATTTTCACTCCTTTCATCTTTCTAATTTTTTTAAAAATTTTTAGTATTTTATTTTATTTTATTTTATTTTTCTATAATTTGATTGGATTTTGAATATATTTTAAAATTTTTTTTACAATTATTTTAAAGATATAAATTATTTTATTTTATGTAATTAATATTTTTATATTAATTTAAATGTCGCGGGCGAAACGCGGATTAATGACTAGTTATTTATTATAAAATTAGATCAGGTACAGTAGCTATGGATGTCAAGTTATTATTTTATTAATAATTTTATTTCAATGGTTTTTGGATTTTTTTAGCAAATTAATATAAAATAAATAATTTTTATGCAATAAGATAGTTTATTAGTTAATATTAGGAAGCTAAAATAGTAATTTCGATAATAAAGGATAAAGATTCTTAATTTATTCAAATTATTTATTAATAATAAAATTTAGTTTTTTATTTTTCAGTTAAATAAGAAATCAATATAATCAATTAATTAAAGATTGTTTTATAAATAATAAGTTCTTAATTTATTTGTCAGCCAATCAAAATAGGGAGCAATTTATCAAATTTAATATATATTTTTTTCCATCCCAATGTTACACTTCTTATTGGTACTTTTATATATATACTTATTTAAAACTTAATAATTATAAGTAATATTACATTATAAATTAAATGAAACAAATTTAATTATATAAAGTTATAAAAAACTCTAGTTTATTTAATAAACCCAATTCTTTTGAAAATTTTTAATATATAGACAAGCAAGTTAGCATATTATGAGAATTAAAAAATTAAATTAAATTACATAAATCACCGTTAACAAAGATGGAAATGATAAAATTTATAAAATAAGTACAAAGATACAAAAATAAAAATATAAAAATAATACAAAATAACATTTTGAAGATAGAATATATGTAGGAAACAGTGTTTAAAAAAATTTATTTACAATAAAATAGCTGATTCCTTATGGAATAAAATAGATTTTACAATTTAATTGATATTCCTAATAATAGAATTTTTTATTTTATTTTAATTGATATTCGTAATTATTTTTACTAAATTTTATTTTTTTAATTACTTGTTCAAATTAAAGTTACTAATAAATTAAATTGAATCCATACATTCTACCATATTTAAAGTTTATTATATTTAATATACAACATTATTTTTTATTTTATAGAATTGAATTCTCATTACTATATTTAATTTAATATATAATATAATTTTATATTTTATCAAATTGAATATTTATACTATTGTCAAATTTAATATATAAAATAATTTGATTTCTTATTTTATCCAACAGAATTTAAATTTAAATAAAAATTAATACAATAAATTAAAATTTAAATTATTTTTTATTTTTTAATTAATTAATAAAATTAAAAAGTTTAAAAGTACTATATTCTGAGAGAAAAATTAGGAGAAACTGGAATAATATGGAATTTTCCTTCGCAGGGATCGGATGATACAGATGGGAGTGCAGTATTGTCGTAACTGGCATTGGGCAGACACCCATCTCGCATACACATTAGCGAGAAATGACCACTCATCACTTGCCGTTAACTGCCAATCTTATTGATGCTCCGGTCAAAATTTCCTGGTTCAATGACAATGATGATCATGATCTCATATAGGTTGAGCAATGATTTCTTGCAATGTAGGTCACTTGAAACTTATTTATCTCCTTCATTTATGTATTATTTTTTGTATTCTTTGTGATTTTCTAATTGGAGGGTCAATTGAATGGTATTTGTTGGTAAATTGATTTTAAAATTTTGATGGTATTCAATGTAAATTTTTATAGAGTCTATTAAAATTTTGTGATATTCAATTCAGCATTTTATAAAATCCATAAAAATTTAATGATATTCAATTATAATTTTTTAAAAATCTATATAAATTTGATGGTATTTAAAAAATTATTAATTTGAAAGGATTCTATAAAATTATTGATTTAGAAAGATTTTATAAAATTATTAATTTCGTTGAATTTTAAAACATTATGTATGAATAAAAAAGTCATTTACAAATTTATCCTCTAATATAAAATTTTCAAAAATCTTTTAAAATCCAACAGAACGAAAGCTGAACAGGTGCTCGCGAATTTTAAACTTATATAGGTATCCGTTTAAATTTTTATTATTCGTATCATTCTAAACCCGTTTAAATACCTATCTAAGTACTCATATTCAAACCCGTTTAAATATTTACTATCTATATCCATCCAAAAATCTATTGAAAATATCTTTTAAACGGGTAGGGTACCCGTAAATCTTTAACTATCCAAATTTTGAACTTATTTAAAATACATTTTTTATTAATAATAGATAAGGTGCCCACTATTGAATCCGTTTAACATAGCGATTAACAGACGCGGGATGGCGGCCAACAATGTTGGCCATTTTTTACTTTTTACTGTCAACGGCGGTAAGTTTTTAACGAAATAATTAATGATTTTGGAGAGATGACACATTTTGCTTTTTAATCTCTCATTGTTTTTTAATTTTTCATTTGGTTCTAAAATCTTTTAATTTGTTGAGTTAGGTCCTAAAATTAATTTTAATTAGATATATAAAAATCATTATAATTACGTCAAAATCAATCAAAATCTATAAAAATAGTCTTGCCAATTTTATAAAACTCTACATGTAATTCTATTGGAATCTATGAAAATATTAAGAAATCTTTCAATTCCGTCAAATTCAATAATTTTTTTAAAATCTAACACAATCCTAAATTCAATATACCTCTCTTATTTATTGAAATATTCCTTCTAGTAAAGTGTTCAATTAAAGTTAAAATACCGTTCTTAAAAAGAAATTTTTAATTTGATTTATGGATGGGACTGAAACTTGAGTTTAGGTAAATCATTCTCTTCAATTAATTAATTAACTTAACAAGTTACTTTTCCGTAAAGGTTGTTAAAGGAATTAGATATTTTTTTAGGGAAGGAAATAGAATTTTTTTTTTTCTCAAAGGAAAGAGAGAGAAAAAAAAATTATAGTTGTATCCTATTTAAAAAATTAATATAATTTATAATTTATAATTTATTTCACTAATTTAGAAATCACTTATAACTATTTCTTTTTTTTTAAAGGATAATGCACTTATAACTAATTAATTAGGCATGGATTGAAGTATTTATGAGATACATAAAATGAACTATCGATATATATATATAAAATAAGATTTTTGGGACTTGTTCTTGCAATGGAAAATAAAATGGCGGTCTAATAGCAATTTTTTGCAAGTGTACGAAATCGCAAATAAACAAGTAATAAAGAGTGAGTAGAGTATCTGTCACGATCCAAAACCGTGGGCCGGACCGGCACTAGGACCTAGGTAAGCTTAAGGCACCCGAGGCCCATAGTAAGCCTACACTATCACAATCTGTCCCTAATATCATTTGACTATCGGAATAGTAAGCCCATATTATGACATTTTTTTTCATAAGACAATCAGAGTTAATAATTCTGACCCAGCATTAGTAATACATACTATTCGCAGCTCGGGCCCATATCCATATAATAAAAATATTTTCTAATACAAATATTTATTCGTCACAATATGTTCAAACTGCTCCTATCATACAGTCTTCCAGATAGTCATTTACACTCCACAATTTATTTATAGTCACATGATAATTCTATTACAAGCTAATATTTATTTAAGCATCCTAACTGCGGAGTAAAATAAAATGTGCGGAGTATTCTAAGTATTAACAGAGAGTTATACTAACATGATCAATCCTCTGCGGAGAAGGAAAAAGAGTCTTATAAATTAACAGTATCCTTATTTCCTGAAAAATATTTATGGAAGGGGGTGAGTTTCACTAAACTCAGTGAATAATAATAAATAATGCAAACCCACACATTCAAGCGGTATGCTTTCACAATATAATAAATGACATACTTCACAAGCATGTGACATACAACAGCATCTTCAAACAAGTCACATTCAAATACTCACAACATGTGAAAATTAGTCAGTGATGTCATAATTCCACCTATTGGCCCCAGGCCAATTCCATAATAATAATAATATATATATATATATATATATATATATATTAGGGAGCCGATCCCCCGTACTAGGCCCACTGATCCATAGTGACACACGTCGTCCCAATTTTCACCCAGATACAAAAGCACATTATTTTACATCACACTTATTCACAAAAATATTCAATATAATAAATGCAATATGTGAATGTAATTAAGGGCGGAAATTATATAAATTAGAGAACTGAGATATTATATATCAAATATTGAGATTATGAAACTGAGATATTATATTTAGAA